>LUCG01011715.1:0-13008 GCA_001633085.1 Carthamus tinctorius | reverse complement strand
ACCCATGGGTAGAAACGCGACGAGGCATGCGGGGTCGACCTCCATTGCGGACGGGCCGAAGGACAGCGTATCCGCGTTGTTGGTTGAATTAAACACGCTTAACACGTCGAACCGGACGTATATGGAGAATCACCAAAAAGAACTCGAGATTCGCGAAAGGAATTCGTTGGCGCGTGAAACGAAGCAGAAGCGAAAAGACTTCGAGCTATACATGACACCGTATGGACATCTTACGGGAGGTGCTTTGGCGACGACGTTGCAGATGAAGGAGGAAATATGCCAAAAATACGGATGGGAGCCTATCGATTNTAATAAAATATTTAATATTATTATTAGTTTAATTTAAAATTAATTGTTTTTATTATGTATTTTAGTATTTAAAAAAATAAAATGTTTTTGGCAAGGGAGTCTACGGGTGTGGTTGAATTGGTAAGGATTAATAACGTTTTGGTAAAATAGTAAAAAACTGATATGACGACTGGTACCATTGACAAGGTTGTTACCACTGTTGATGGTCTTGGGACCCAATAGATTTAGTTGGTGGGGGAACGGGAATACCATAATTTCAAAATAAATTAACAAACTTGAGTTAACACAAAAACAACATAACTAAATAAATATTAATTAACCATGATAGGTATATTAGATAATCCAGTTTTAAACTAAAAATATAAAAGTAATCTAGTTATGCAACTATAAAATACGAATATGGGTATCATTTTACATATATATGATAAGAAAAATGAAATAAGCTTATCTGTACATTCAAGTCCAAGTGATAACCCATCGACACCCTTTCATTCATGAATATCAACAAAACTAACGTTTACATTACTAAGCTAATTTAATATCGATAACTTTTAGATTGTAGGTATACATCTTTGATATATATGTTGCAAAAAGATGTATGTGCATGAAAAAAGGATATATTCTATGATAATCATGATTAGGAGAAAATCTTTTAGAAAAAGGAAAATAACGAACATCATGATCTGTGGGCAAAAGTTGTAGTTTAGGAGTACATAGCTTTTCATTTAGACGGTATGCAGTTATGCATACAAATAATTCGTAACATACACATGTGCATAAAAACCAAAAAACAATTGTTCGGTAATTGCTGAATGGTTTGGTGTTGGATGATTAAGAGGCATGATATAGTATAAAATGAGATACGTGTTTGGTAATTGTTAAAAATGAAATCAGGGTACTGAATAGTTAAGAGACTGCCAGGCTACTAAATCATTCACAGGGTTTTGGAACTATTAAGACGCACATCATTTTTTTGCCAAACAATATTTACCTCTTAACGATTCAGAGGTTGTCTGTTAATGGAACTACTAAGAGGTAAACAAACAGCCCCTTAACTTATTTGTATGCACAAGTAAATACCTCTCAAATCAAGGGTCGCTAGGATGTTTCTCAGTTTTTTATTTTTTTAAAGATTTTTCCCCTAGCCTTTCTATATTCTATTATATCTTCTAGAATACCTTAAAAACAACACATTAACGGATCTAATCCAAAGTACCTAAAATCCAATTTACGAAGATTTATGTTTGAGAGGATATTTCACCTATAAATTTTTGTATCGTTAGGCCCTTACTGAAAATCATATATAACTGACTGAATAAGATGTAAGTCCTGTTAAGTTCATTAAGATATATACTAATAAAGAAGCTCTTAAATGTAAATGTTGATGTTATTTAGAAGATGTATAAATCCTAAAGTATGTCCACATCGATCCATCCCAATAAGGCCATGCGTAGCCAACCCTCCTAACCTCACTGCCACATCAGATTTTCTTCAACCCTCCCATTAACCCTCTGGAACCCTCTCTGATAGGTACCCAACCCTCTCATATACACACCACACATAAACACACACAAGAGACACAACAGGAGCGGTGTGGCCAACCCGATTTTCCCCTCAGCCCGCCCAACCCGTCCTCCGCGTATCCAACCCCGCCCAACCCGTTGAAGCCGGCGGGCTTCAACCCGCTCAACCCCACTGCCGCTACGCATGGCCTAACCGGCATGGAACAAAATAACAACAATAATATTCACAAGCCAAGAACACAAAATGCAAGCATAAATTGAAAAAAGAAAACAAAGGGCAACACAAAATCAGTAGAAACAAAAGTCAACTTGTATTTCTTTATATATACAAGTACATCAATAACAAAAGTCAACTTGTATTCCTTTATAAACTATATATGTGTACATGTACAAACAGATAATGTTACAATAACAAGACTTTGTTCCTCAAACCACAAACAAAGTATCAATGTCACAAATAAATCACCACTACTGTGTTGTTTTCCTTCCAACGCTGAGAAAGACTGAAATCTGTAACTTCTAATCTGAATGGCTGTGGATTAAGTGAAAAAAATAAAAATACCTGTAGACAAAGAATCGAAATCTTTATAAATTCCTACAACGAAAACATCACCGCAAGTATAAGTATCGGGATCAGCTTGTAATGACTCGTCCTCAATGAACTGCTGCCGCCAATCTGACCAGCATTTACAACCTCACTTCTGCCACCACTCGAGCTGGAAGAGACGTTTACAGACGAAGAACCTAACAACATGATTTTTTTAACCACAATCAGAATATGTTATAAAACAACTTATTCATCTTTTATACATGTAATATAAATTATTTTTGTCTAGTATAT
The DNA here is from genome assembly GCA_001633085.1 of Carthamus tinctorius. Lineage (NCBI taxonomy): Eukaryota > Viridiplantae > Streptophyta > Magnoliopsida > Asterales > Asteraceae > Carthamus > Carthamus tinctorius. The sequence continues at coordinate 10,335 of LUCG01011715.1, read as the reverse complement.
GACAAAAAAAATTGCAGTCTTGTTGTAGACTCCACCAATAATTACTAATGGTAACAAAGGTGATATCATTTGGCTGTCATTCTAAAAAGATTCTCCTTTACATTGCATTGTAGAAAATAACCAACAACTTACAGTCATAATTCGCCCATCCGATTCGCTGACGACCCAAATCATAAACAACAATCTTGTCTTTTAGCACAAGGTCTGCATCATCAAGTAAAAACAAAGACAAAAACGAGCGAAAAATGATCAGAAACAGTGTCTTTTTAGCATGACATAGCTTTGTTCAAAGGGACTATTGTGATTATACCTCCTAAGATAGTGATTCCTTGATTTTGAATTGTTTGAAAGCCAATGCACCACACCTCAGCACCACCCTATGAAAACAAGTTTTGATAAGATAAGCGAACAAAGATTCAAGTCGAAAAGAAAAAGGCTGATTTATTCTAATTAATTAACATGATGTCATATAACGTACCACGGAATTCTGCTGAAGAAGGTAGTCCTGAGGTTTTAAAATCATTGAAGCACCACCAGCAAAGTTCAAGCTTACCGTCGGAAATATGTTAGAGACGCTGAAATGACACCGAAAGCTTCTTATCACATTAACGAAAACATAACACTAATTTCCCTTTGAACCATAAAAATTGTTGGACAAGGAAGATAACCTTGAAGTAATTAAATAACACCGGTTTCCCTTTGAAATAAGGGGCTGAACAGACTGTGAAACCGACTGTGTGATCTGCAGCAACAGAAGTGATACCAACATTTAGATAAACAGAAAATATCCTCCTCCCTCCATTCCAAAATCCTTTGGCCATTGGTCAAATATCTAAAAGATCCTCAATGATGACAAAAAAGAAGGAATTTTTGGTACCAAATTAATGTCGTCAGTTTTCTGTAACCGCCATTAACACACAAAAGATAGTCATAGTCCCATAAAACTTTTGACAAAATAGAAATTTCTCCGTCTAAAAAAAATGCAAGTCTGCAAGATTTGGCTCAACTAGTAGTTCAATGGAAGCGTTCAAATATTAGTCAAATATACTCAATAATGACTAGAGAGGAATCGTGTTACTACAATTAATGCTAAGAAATATTTAACAATGTATATGAACATTCAAAAATGTACTGCCTACCCCAAAATAAATGTTCGCAATGAAAAAAGACACGTGGTTTTAGAAATGTGTTATTACACTCTTGAAATAACTAAATGACAATTTTACCCTTGCTGATAGAGGGAGTAATGGATTTCTATATCTCATATTCACGGGTAGCATTGGAAAGTTGGACAAACTACAATAGCCACGTGGACACTTATTTTGGACAAATTAAAATAGAAAAGTGGACACTTATTTTGGGAAAGATGGAGTAATATTGGATTGAAACTTGGCCAGAAACAGGAACCTTGCACTTTTAGACGGATGTAGTAACAAACAATTACAAAAGCTTGAACGATTGTACTTACAGCCTCCACAAAAGGGTTGTAAGCCTCTTCAGCAAGGTATGCCAGAGTTGTTCCTGAATCAATTATGGTTCCTCCTTGGTTGTCCGATATCGCAAACGTTGATGGATCAATGGCTAATGTTTGCCCGTTGACAGAAATACTCTGTAAATTTATATTATAATGTGGCCTGAAAATGTGCACGGAAGGAATCAGAGTTAGTGTGTCTATAAGAAGAATAGTGATCAAAGCATAGCATACTCCATGAATGTAACGTAAAAAAATAGAAAAAACATATCAACAGTTTTGCACAATATTTGGTTAGACATTAACAAAATTGTCCTTCAAATACTATAGACACTGTTTCTTTGATATATACATATGTCTACTGCACCCAGAGTTTACTATCATTAAGATGCTGAATCTAATGACCTTAAGTTTCAATGGAAGATACTTTGAATGTCTGAATGACAGCAGACATTTAAGCAAGAACACTATTCTAACCGAAAGAAAACTTACTGTGATTCAACAAGTGGAGTGTAGACCATATTTGGCTCCACTATTTGACCAATAACCAAAATACCACCTCCACTGTCACTTCCAACAAGACAGTGAGAGAATGAATCAGGAGCAATCCCTTGTGAAGAAAGTTGCGCAATTATCGACAAACCCTGCTGACCAAATCCAAAGATCCCGTCAACTGCTCTATCAGATTTAGTCAAGTCTCCAGTTTGAGTTGTGCTACAACTGTTGCATATCTCGATAAATCAACAATGTTTCCAAGAAAAAAAGAAACAAAATGTACAAAAGGCGAAGACTTGATGATAACTCACCCAAATACAACAGTGGCCGAAGAATTCAATGATCCTGAATCGGCCCCAAGTGTGTTCAAATGCATTACGTCAGATACGTAATAACCTGATGTTCCACTGCCATCTCCATATTGGAATTTGTAGCTGCACTGATTATTTGAACGCGAACAAGCAGAATCAGAAGATTGGCTGGCTAGAGAACACCGTTGGTCTGAACAAGAGATCAGAGAAGCTGTCGATGAGCTGGAAGGGTCATAGAACTCGATCGGAATCTGTTAATAAACAGCATAACAAAGAAACTTAGCATCAGTAGTTCTTTAGTTCAGAATATCAAGAAAAGCACTCCTAAAAGAATCATATGCGTACTTGGAGCCCGCTTGACGTAGGACAACCATTGCACGAGTTGCAACTGACCCACAACACGTCACTCCCGGTGTCGATTTGTACATAATATTCCTTTGGAGGGGATCCCAGTTGAACTTTTGTATAATAAAGCCTATAAAGATAATCAAAATCCCAATATATAAATTAAAAAAAAAGAAAAGAAATTCCTTGGTAGTAATTAGCAAACAACTAAAAATGCTTGTATAGAATTCAAAATTCGGAAACATAAACCTAATTTTAGAATCAAACTTAAGATCTTATACCCAAACATAGGGCATAAAACAGCCACTCAAATAAGGTATAAACATATAAAACCATATCCAATAGCTTAAGGGGGTCAAAATTCACAATCAAGTAGAACAATATGTTACTTTAAGAAATATAATGTAGTAGAAAGGTTGCGTTCTGAAGAGAATTTGAAAACACAAGCAAAAGCAATCAAAGCAAGAATCTGTTCCTTCTGTTTTCCATTTATTAGGGTACCTACCTACTGGTTATCAAACGATTTAAAACAACCAAATTAACTTCAAGCAATCAATTCTAAAGGTCTTATAATTGTTTTTAAATGGAAATTATCCTCTAATTCGATTCAATTACATAAAACTTAAATAAAATACACAAACAAAAACAAGGAAGTTCAATTACCCAACACGATAAGGATCATAAGTGCCTTCCACCGGGAAATCAACAACGCCGCCGGGAGACGGCTGCTGCTGTAATATCCTCCGGTGTCTAAAGCTATCCCTATCTCTAAGTTGACTCAACTCAATCCGATGGTTCACCGGAAAAGCTCTCTCCAGCGTCAGGGTCGCCGGAAACCCGACCGCCGATTGCAATAACACGAAGACAACGGCGCCGGCCAATGTCAAAGTCACCGGATTTCTGGCAAGAAAAGAAACCGGCATTCCTTATCTCTCTCTCTTCCCCCTTTTAATCAGAATAATTCCACCAAATTCTCAACTATAAAGCACACACATGTGAATTTTATATGGAGAAATACTGAATCTGTTTGTAGAAATTGAAGGAAAACTGAAAAGAGGCAGAAATCAAGGAGGGTTGATTTAGCGCTGGAGATGATAATGAGACAGAGAAGAAGTTTGAAAAACTGGATTACGCTGGCTGGAATTTCGGCCGAAACAACTTCATCAATAAATACCCCTTTGTTGTCAGGGGGTTCCAATTATTTGTTTCTAAATTTACATAAGTGGTCCCTCACCTATGGTTGAACTTACAAGTTTAGAACAAAATTACATTTATTGCTGGTTTAATTTTAGAATGTGGAGATATTGAAAATGAAATGTTTAGTTAATTAGTTCACATGTCACACTTTTTTTTTTAAATGAAAAAGAACACAATTTGATTAAAACCTGAAGTCTTACTTGCATTTGCTGGTATAGGAGCGATAGCTAGGGCTAGGGGTGCATAAAAACCGGACTATCCTGGTCGACCGAACATGAAATAATCCAAACCAACCTAACTTGAAGCTACTCAATACTTAATCGAGTTGCAAGATCGTTGATTGGCATGTTAAATCTTAGGTAGCGTTTGGTTCGCGGAATGGAATTTGAAGGAATTGGAATTCATCAAAGAATTTGACTTTGAAGGAATTGGAATGGAATTTGATAGAATTTGACCACACATTTTCATCGTGTTTGGTTCGATGGAATTGGAATTGGAATTGTTAAAAAAATGGAATTTTTTTGTTTGGTTCAAGGAATTCAACTATGGAATTGGAATTAAATATTAACAAATGACATTTTATGATTTTTTTATATCATGTTATGCAATATTAACATATTATATATAACAATATAATTTGATTTATGAATTATTTAATAAATAAATAAAAAACCAAGACCCGAGACCGAACCGAACCGTAAAGGGATTTGGAATGAGAGAGCGATATATGGAGATGAGAAAGCCATAGATGAACAAAACAAGAGGGAGGAGGGATGATTCCAATGAATTCCATGGGATATGGCTTGGAATGACAAATTCCGTGATTGAAGGAATTTGAAGGATTCCTTAGCTTTCATTCCACGAACCAAACGGCAACATGGAATTTGGTCAATGAAATTGTCCATTCCAATTCCTTCGAATTCCATCCAATTCCGCAAACCAAACGCCCCCTTAGTTTTTTAATAGGGTCTCCAAGATTTTGGAGGACAATTTTACTTGTGTTAGGGGCCAGATACGTATAACGCAACTTGTGTATCTACTTCAATTAACAACTTTCTGATTTCTTTAGAAATCAAAAGCTACTTTTAGTTTCAGAATTTTTGTCGATCAAAAACAAAAATGATTGTATGATATTTTTCTATATTTTGTCATCTTAAATATTTTTGTTGTTCTAATTCCAAAAATTTTAACATGGCATGAAGTTTTATATTTTATTACTTGTTTTTAGACAATCTATACTTTATTATTACACCGACACCTTTCTTATTTGCACGAAATTTAACTTTTTTATCAAGTTTATTAAATTGTAAAATGATGTATCAAAGTTTCAATCTAATCAAACTAACCTAACCTGCATGGTTTGGGTTGGTATTTTTTAAACTCTAAACATCATGTTAGATTGTTCAAAATACCTTCAACCTAGCCAACCCAACCCATTTGTAGCTCTACAACAACAAGGACCAATAGTGTTCTTTGAAACAAAGTAAAGGGATGATAAAACATTATCTTACAAACTAAAAGGGGTATTTTTGTAAAAACTATGTGCATACCATCATCGTATGCGTGTACCCACGTCCCACCGCCCTTTTCCTCCATCTGGACAAACACCCATTCGGCCTTCCGATTTGACCCAAGACCTAACACTGCATTAAAAACTTGTACCGTGTGCATAATCAGTTGTACTCTACTAGATGCCGGAAAACGTCTTGCAATTTCCTCTCCAAGTTTTGACTTGGTAAAAAAATTTGTTTAATACGACTTCATTATTTTATTAGGTCAATCAGCTATAAGAAAATTAGGTAAACTAATACACTGAATTAATTACTATATAATTAAATTGTGTGACTATCAGCAACAGTCAGAGTTTCTATCCATCCCCGTTAGTGTGCCCAAAATTTGGCGGCCCAGCCTCCAAACCGGTTTGCTACAGTGATATGCTAAGCTGGGTTTGAGCCAAACCGGTTCGGTTTTGGGCCGGTTGGGCCGGTTAAGAGAAGATAGACTTGACCCGTTTAAGCTGGGCTAAAAACCGATTTAGACAAAACAGTTCGGGCCGGGCCCAAAACCGGTTTGGGTTCGGTTCGGACCATTTTCGCAACAAAACTCAAGAGTGGATAATGCGAGAACTAGAGAACTCGAAAGTAGAGAATAAGAGAACTAGGGAATACGATTACGAGAACTAGAGAAACAAATATTGCGAGAAACAAATATACGAGAGCCGAGAAATGAGAATTTTATGCGTTTTTTGCTAGTTGAGAAGTGGTGATTTGATCCATAACACCCCCCCAGTATTTATATACATTCATAAAAAAACGGCTAGTTTTTGGAGCAAACGGTCACCTAACGGCTATAAAAAGGGGATCGGGCCGGGCTTAAACCGGTTTGGGCCGCTATTTTATGTAAAAACCCAAACCGGACCCAGCTTTCGGGCTTGAAACCGGGTTGGACCGGACTGGGCTAAAAACCGGGTTGACCTCGGTTCGGTTTCAGGTTGGCACGTCGGTTCGGTTTCGGGTTGGCCACCACCAATCCCCGTTAACAGGGTGTTGACAGGTGCATGTGAGTGTACATACGGGACCCAAAATAGAGGATGTATGGATTTATACGAGGATGAAGGGAGTGGTCATTGGTCACCCACCACCCCTTTACCTCTCTTGTCACATTAGTTTTTCACTTTCTCTCTCTTCCATCATTCTACTCCTACAAAACATTGCAGTACTCACCATTCTACCCACTCCACTCCACTAACCATTTTAAAAGGATAAAAAAGAGGATGGGAAAGAGACACTAAAAAAGGATTCCCCCACAGGATGGCCAATCCAGCAGGATTGAAAATGTTGAGGCCGACAGAGTGGGGGCGGTGTTCACCGCTACCCCTTGTGAACCATCTCCCTGTTGGCGGGGTTCCCACTCCGTCTCCTCTAAGTGGAGAGAGGGTAGAAATGAGTATAATAACAACATCCAATTATTCCGATGATACAGGTTTTTACTGTACAATTAAACTATTTTTAAATAGATTTTGAAGTTAACTTTTTAATATTTCTAATAAAATTTGTAGGGATTATTTTTAATGAGCAAAGTAACATCCCACCAAAGTTATGAATCTTTACAAATCTTAATTACTATATTTTTTATTTTTAACAATTGACTATGTTTCCTTATAAACACATTACAATTATTTATGTAACTTTACTTAGCACGGTGGGTTGTCCCCACGAACTAAGGTGAATATGGGGTCCATTACAACATTCATCTACATAATTTGTTCATATAATAATTAACAACTTTAGAATGCACTTCATAGTCCAATCTCGTTATCTTTTTCTTCATGGTCAAATTTTTTATCCACCATTTTTTATTTATTTATAAGATTCACGCTACAATATTATTTCTTTCTCATATAACTTGAGTTCATTTATAAAAATACTTTCTTTCATAGTTCATAAGTTCGAGTTCCATCAAGCCAAAATCATATTAACCGTCCCACTTATTTGATTTTTGGGTGATATGTATTTTTTATTAAACAATGTTATCACCTGAAATAGGGTATACTACTTAAAACCCTCTTTTAAGTTAGTTATACAAACATTAAAGTTTATCGACGTGTTTTCTTGAAAAACAAAAGGATACGATGTATGATAACCGTGTTTTCAAACTGTTATAGATTGTTTTATATATACTTTTCAATTTTCATTAGTTATAGATATGGAATCTTGATATTGTTCATTCTATTATTGTTGTAGTACTAAATATGAAACATCCACTTAAAGCTATATTGTATAAAGGAATTCAAAGTCATCAACCTTCAATTTTTGTTAAAGTTATTCACATATCCAATGAATTGGAAGGTCTGAAAAGGATTTAGAAGACAATCATGAAGTGCAAATTTTTATATTGTGACTATGCACTTTGCCAAAAAGCAAAGTGCCCAATTTTTGTCACAAGTCTTTAACTTTAATTGGTGGAGTGTCTTTTGGAAAAACATGTAATTTTATCTAATTACTTTATTAAAATAATTTGTTGGAAAATTAGATTGTAGATAAATATAAACATTACTCATTGCATAGGTTTCTCAATATTTAATACAAGTTAGTTGTGCTTAAAATACATTGAAATTGTTTAGACATATATGTTCTTTTTCTTTCTGATTTTTGTTGCTTATGTTTTTTTTCTTCTTTTTGTTTATCATGCAAGGTTGGTTACTCAATTTCAAAGGGACCACCTTGAAGCCTTTGAATAGTTAGATTTTATTGAACTTGTGTTGCAAAATATCTATCAGTTATAGCAAAAATCATGGCACTTCTATAGGAATGGATATAAAATGGATTGTTGACATGAATTTTTTTAAATCTTCACATAATAAAATCCAAGCATTCACATGAAAAACACGGCAACCTTTATAGAAAACACCCAAAGTGTAAAATAATGCGAGGAGTTGCAGGATGACGAGTTCCAACCTTATAACTTATAGCGATGTCACAACATTTTTCAAATGTATATGTATTAGTGTGCATGTATGTGTGTGTATATACACACTTGTGTGTGTTTGACTAATCTGATAGCATAATTTAGATTCATATAAAGTTATAAAACTAAAGGATTGATTGGTTTGCAGAGTTTACAGGAATTTGATATAATTTTTTATGACAAATTTCTTAGTGATGTTTGGTTTGCAGAACAAACTTGATGAAATCCTTTGAGTTTCACAGTTTAAGGAATTCATCATTCATTGGTTTAAGTGAAAGAAATGAATTCCTACCAACTAAACACGTGGTCAAATTCCATCAAATTTTATTGCAATTTTTTCATAATCAAATTTCATCAAATTCCATTATGGAAACCAAACGCCCCCTAAAGATTCACCTATGTAGGGTTTTAGTTTTTTATTTCCTTTTACTCCTTATTTAAGTCTTATGTGTCTTAAATAATAATCATTTATCCCCCATATTATAATAGAAAAACAACATGCCTTACAAATAAGGTGTCGTAACATGCCAAGGCCACACCATAACACGTTAAAATGGAAGACAAACGTTAGAGCAGAGTTACAAGCGTAGTTAAGCGTTTGTGTCATAATGAGGACATAACAAATTAGTTAGGACTATAGAACAAATACATCAAAATTTATAGAAAGCATACACCAATTTTTTTCTTCATATTAATCACATATTATAACCCAACTTTTATCAGTTATAGGGTTTTAAACATTTATCTATACATAAGTTTTTACCAGACTTTGTTTTAAAGAGGTAAAAACAATATATCGTTATTATATAAAATTTGGTCAAAGACAAATAAATATGAAATTTGGTTAAAGAGGTAAAAACAATATATCTTTATTATTGATTTACTGTTAGGGGCTGTTTGGTACAGAGATTTGGAAGCATGAAAATAAAAATGGATGTAAATCTCTTGTTTGGGAGAAATGATATCATTTTGGGCAGAGAAATAGAATTCTCTAGAAATTCATTGTAGTGTAAAAATAGAAAATATGCAATTATCTCCATTTTGAGGAGAAATGGAGAGAGTTGGTATCTGAGGTTGTTCAATTTCAAACCCGACGACCACCTACACTTGCAACGACCGCCGACGACCACATCCAACGACCACCGGCGTCGGCAACGACCGCCGACNCGGCGTCGGCGACGACCGCCAAAGACCACCTCCGACGACCACCGCCAACGACCTGTGCATCTCTGACAACGAGAGTATCCATCGAGAGTCGTTGCTTGATGTTGTTGTCCGACGACATGAGCCATCATTTTTTTTGGAAGGGTGTCTGGGCCAAAGCCCAAGTGCCCAACTAATCCCCGACAATCTTGGGGGCTAAACATGGCCCCACTTAAATGTCCCCAGGCATACGCACAGAAAGGTTAGTGCGCTATGAACCCCCGAGCGATAACCAATCCGCCACAGCACTAGAAAACATGAGCCATCATTTCTCTGCTTCGTTTCTTTGATAATACCAAACAATAAATTACTTCCAATTCTTCACCCCATTTCTATTTCTCCCCATATCTGTTTCCAGTTCTCTCCAATTCTTTTCTAAGTATCAAACACAACGTTATAACTTTTAAACGCAAGAAATACATATTTTGACAAAAGAGGTATTTAAACCGATTACAAAGGTGATGGTGGCCACAACAGAACAATCGTTTCTTTCCCACCACCACCTACCTTTGCTTCTTTGTTACCCAAAACCTTTACTTGAAAGTAATATATATAAACAACATTAAAGCTAACAATTTGGTCATATGAAGTATTAAATTAAGGGTAAATAAAATCAAAAGACGTCTTAACTTAAGTAATATAGCTATATAAATTAACCCAAAAAAAAAAAAAACATTAGAACCTTCAGTGCGTTAAATTTTTATGAAGACAATCTTTTTTTAACCATAGAACAATTATAACAAAAAAAGAAATTAACATGACAATTGTAACAACCGTAATTTGCTAAATTTACCGATAGTAAAACTCAAGTATTTGGTAAGATGGATTTGGGCTTTTAAATTCTCA
>LUCG01011663.1:0-19199 GCA_001633085.1 Carthamus tinctorius | reverse complement strand
GGCAATGGTGGTCAACGATGGTCGACGAAGGTTCATATAGCTCCCATATAGGTCTAGGTAAATCAAGTAAGGAAAATGGGGATAGTTTTGCCTTCTTGAGAAAATAGAATGGAATGGAATTAAATTCCTTCTCAATTTTGATGGAATGACCAAAACCATGAATGTTGGAATGTGTAGAATTCAATTCCATTCCATACGTAAACCAAATGACCGAAGGAAATTGGTCATTCCAATTCTTTCAGATTCCATTGGAATCCTACGAACCAAACTGCTCCTTAGTGTAGGATTTGTATATTATAGGCCTTTGTTACAAGAGTATATTGTAGAAAAACAAATTTGGACTTTCAGGGTAGGCCCATGATAGTCAGTGCAGGCATTCATGGTTTTGATCATTCCATCAAAATTTGGGAGGAATTCAATTCCATTCCTTCTCAATTTTGTAGAAAAACCATGGTAGTTTTACCAGATGTATGTACCATCATTATAACTACCATGTCTATATCCGACGGTTATATTTAAAGGTGTTCATCAGTTGAAATCCAACAGATTTAAATAAATTCGATCAGGTTATCCAATGAATGTTGGATTCTACCATTTGATCCAATCCAATTCAATTAACATCGTATGAGATGAAATCCAATCTCAATGGATGATCGGATCAGTTTCATCCATTGGATATGACTATTTGATATCAACTAGACCGGATTGGAACCATAATATATTTGTGATACAATTGTCAACCAATTAATCAACCGTTTCAGCCCTTTATTCGTTTACTTTCTTAATTTATTAAAAGCACTACATATAATACCAACTAAAAACAATATCATAAAATGTTAGTAATAATATATAGCTATTAATTAGACATTAGTTGGATGATAGTCATACGGTCATTGAATTGGACCAATTCGGTTGTATTGGAAAACCGACCAATACAATTTGGATGTTGAAATTTTGGATTTCATTCGATCCATCCAACTACAATAGAATACTCAATTTTGGTTGGTTTGTAATGGGGTCAAATGACTTATGTCAAACAAATTAAACCAGATATACAACCAAAATCTTGGATTCATGATCTCAGCTATAAGTTACAAATTAAGTTACTTAAGTTATAAATTTATTTACCTAAGAATTACAATTAAGATTCATATGTAAATCTATATTATGATTCACATATCTATGTTAGGTTTCATATATTCACATACGAACCTTAAACTGATTAAAAGTTATCGATTATCAGTTGTAAATTAATTCACTTAGAAGTTATGATTAGACTTGTAATGGTGTTGAACTAGATTGCTCACCACTTAGTACAGTATTTAAGGTCCTTAATTGACAATGGCTCTTTCCCTATGCATATATATCATATCCTTGCATAAAACACAAGTGACATCCTGCATCATCCTACATTTTCTCAACTAGTAATTCTTTTAGAAAATGTCTTCCACCAAAAAAAAAAAAAAATCACAAATATTATACAGGAAAACTTCAGTTACAAGAGCAGGAAGGAACAACAGAAACCTAATCTAACCACATTTGGTGTAAACCAACAGAAATGGGATGGAAAGAGAATATCAAATTTGCAGCTTCTTTATATAGTCACAGTTTTAAACATGATATTACCTGATGAGATGATGGTTATAAATTACTCGTAAATGGGTCGACTGTATGTACACTATCTATCACTTCACAGGGAAAATGGTTTTGCATACACATCAAACGGCTGGCATGCCGTCAATTGCGGCTCCTGTCAACAAAATTCGTGACACAAAATTAATAGCTTCTCTATTTTACTTTACTTATTTTAAATAAATAGTCGCAGAGAGATGATGATGATGATGATGATGATACCTGGCTTAGTCCACCTCCACCTAGCCCACCAGCAAGACTGCCCCCGGTCAATAACATAGTCAGAAGAGAAGTAACCCCCCCACCGCCACCACCCATGTCACTTTTTGCACTACGGATGGCATTACGCATAGAACCTAATAAGTGCCCATATGTAGATGCGTTTCCATGTTCTATTGCTTGAATAAAGCAGAAAGTCATGGCCCCCGTCGACGTGATTTTTGATAGAGCCTGCTCCCATAAATAATTAATTATACAATTCAATTCAAATGTTTATCCATCTATCTTCATACATAAGATAATCTAGATTCTGGGACTTACAGATGTATCTGCAGATGTTTGATCATCATCACAACCACTTATGGAAATGACTTCACCACCGTTGCTACCTTTCCATATACCCGATCGAGGACGATGGTCCTCCCATACATACTGCCCACTCCTACCACACCAAAACACAATTTTGTTTACCAACCAATTTTGTTTTTCAAGTACGTATAATTAATTAAAACAATAATAATAAACCCACCGGCTCATTCTGCAAAGGAATGGGAGATCCAGCACGGTGCCACTGTGGCAAGCATCAATAATTGCATGAAGTTTAACCCCAAGAGGAAGAGGTTTCACAATAGTCGCATTAATTTCATCGTCAACAATCATACCCTGGGTCTCGAAATCTAGCGGGCATAAGGTTTCATCATATCCATCGACCTCGTCCCCATTATAGTTCCTTTGCCGTGAACCATGGCCAGAATAGTGAAATACAAGCGAGTCTCCTGGTTGGCATCCTTGGACCAGCCAAAAAAGTGCCATCCTCATGTTCTGTTTTGTTGGAATTTTGTAAGGGTCTGTTTCTTCCTCTGCAGTTTTATTCCACATATCTGATCAGGACTTAATAACTTTTCTGTCTAGGTAAACAATTAAGCACGTGAACAGGGGTGCGAATCAGGTGGCTGGGTGGATTGGTTCAACATCTTAAAATATGCCCATTCAAGATGATAAAAAGGAACCCGACAAAAAGAAATTTCATCCTAGTACGGAAGAATATAATTTCTTCAAAAGTGTGCCTGCCTGCCAACTCTATGTAATAATCTTGCAACTTTTACGAAAAACTTTAAAATCTTCATTTTTAACGCGTAAGTTCTACCAGAAGTTCAATTTTCATACTTCGGGTCATTAAATTGAAGTTTTACACTGTTTTGGTTCATATTCATCTATATGATATGCAATCGAGGATTTAAAAAAATTATATCAATAGTCGAATGATTGAAGGGTAAACAAGGATTTCCAGCAATTTCGAGGAGGTGGAGGTCTCCCAAGGGTTTGGCTAATCTTCAAACAGAATAGAATAATCAAATATCCCTCCTGTACACAGCCCCATCCTATTTATACAAAGCATAAACTATTATTAACCGACCTACTTTCTATGCTTTCCCTACTTCCACTCATGCAATTCCACTTGTACATCCCTATACAGCCCACCCATCTTGACATGGCTGACCCTCTAGTGACTACCCCCAAACCCCAACTACAACCACCTATATTGACTACTACTCGGGGTATAACATTATAATTCCAAGGGTACATCTATTTGATAATTGTGAAATATGATTTGAAACTCAAAACTCCTAGGATTTGTTTGCATTTGGATGATGTCATTCAAAGCCTACCTCTGATCCAATCAAAAGTAAGTATTCTTTGCTAAAAGAAATTGTGACCTCTGGTTCGTTCCAAACCTTCTGAATCGCTCATTTTATGAGGGATGACCATACCCTTCAGAGATGACTTATTTCCCCAATGTTGGTTCTTGTTTCCTCTATAGATGCTGGTTTGCTCTACTGTGTTTCTCTACTACCCCTCTTCTTTTGTCAATGTTTCACTACTGATGCTTGTCTCCTATACTTTGATATCGATTACCCGCAACGACGTGATGCACATTTTCGTATCTTTTCTTATCCTCTACTTTGTTCCTATTATGAACCCAATGTTCGATTTTTTTGGCTGTTGAATTTAAAATCCATTCTATTTTTCATTATTGCTTAGGTGTTTGGAAAACAGTCAAATTACAAAATCCTTTCTTATTTTCTTGACATTTCTCCAATCACCTAGGTTATAATGAAAAATTGAACAGTGGATTTTAGAACAATGTTATATCGTAAAATTGACACAAGCAACAATAAAAATCAAACACTACGTTCATAATATGACCAAAGTTAATAGGTGAGGATAAGAAAAAATATGTGGATGTGCGCCTGGTTGTTGCGACTAATCAAAATCAAACACATTGGAAGAGATGAGCAGCACTAGTGAAATAGCAAAGAAGAAGAGCAGCAGTAGAGGAACACAGCGGAGGCTATGAACAGTAGTAGGACATGCTTCACAAGTATTTGCTGACAGACATGCCACCTTGAAGCTAAAAGGTAAATTTGATATGAGAGAAGACTGGATAGGCCGGATCGCATCAGCTAAAGGTGAAGTTGAGACAACGCTTTTTGATGTGGCATGCCCATCTCCAAGAAGACATTCAAGCACATGAATTAAAAGATGTGACTTGCATCAAAATGGGTTGCTCAGAAAGGCATCGGTTGGCCAACATCGACATGTGGGAAGCAATCACGAAAGATTTGAATGAGCATATCCCAAAGGATCTGATCACATATACAAGCGCATAGAACAACCCCATCCCAGAACCCTACCATGGTTATCTTCATGCTTGTTTTTGGGTTGCATCGCTTTGCACTTCCTTTTAGCTTCATCTTTCGCCTACTCTGAGTAGTTTGGGACAAAATGCATGTTGTTATTGTTGTTGAACATCAACAAAAGACCACATTTCAAACCTCCTATAATTGGATATCGGAGTTGCATATCGCATATTTTTCCTTTTTATGTGGAACCAAGAGTAGAGTTTTTATCCAACGCACGAAAAAGTCAATCTTTTTAGTTGGCAATCTTAGATTCACATCCCAACAATTCATCAACAAATCAGACATACTCCTGGCCTTAAATTGTAAAAGCCAGCCATCCCCATGTATCCATTTGCACACTTCAGATCATTTATAGTTTGAGTCGATGACAACTTCCTCTAAACAAGTTAAAACTATATTCCAGCACCCTTTTACCAAATCATCTTCGAATTATTCGCTTCCAAACCAACAATCAAATTAATCATATGACAGAATTACCTTTAATAACATAACTCTAGCAACAATCTCAACAATTTAACAACCAGAAGATGTAAAAAACCTCCATATATAGATTGAATTTCAACAATTAAGGAATGATAACAGAAATCTTACCCGTGAGCATGATGATAGAAGATTCAGGGAAGTGAAACTTATTAATCAGAAGATATTTCATGCACTTAGCATCATTGATGCATCCTTTAAGCTCATGCCTCGAGAATCTGTACGATATCCCTACGATCACGGCCTTCTTCCTGCCGTGTGCAGGCGGCGGAGGCCCATGGGAAGCGTGGTTGTGAGGAGACGGTTGAGGAGGAACATAAGAGAGTGCTGACGGTGGAGGATGACCGCCGGCATGGGGCATCGGCGGAGGAGGAGCTGCACGGGGGTCGGCGAGGTGGGTGATGGCTTGACATATAGCACATCTTATCGAATTGGCTCCCGGCGGAACCTGCAACTGCGTGTGGCAATTCGAGCAGCCCACCAGCATCATCATCGTGAGGGTTTTGATGGCGAGAAATTGGGAGAAATGAGGGTTTGATCAGAGAGAGAGAGAGAGAGAGATTGATGGAAGAAATTGGGAGAAAGAAAGAAGGAGATGAAAGGGGATTATAATTATTGATATCCAATAACATTTTACCCCTTCTAGTTATGATATATACAACTCTGGCCCTTTGAGTTGCAAAAGTAAACAACTCAACATAAAAAATCTCAATAAAACAGATCTAAATTCCAAATAAAATGTTTTTAAACTGAAATTTGATTGACCATTTTTACAAATAATCAAAGGGTGTTTGTTACATGGACCCCCTTCAGCCTTTGATGCACTTACATAAAAGTATACTTCTTATATTCCCCTCGAGGAAGGGGGGTTGTTGTTCTACTAGAGCTTCCCATATGAAGCTTAGTAGCTTCAACATTGGTTGTTAGATTAGATGGTGTCTAACAACCAAGGTTCATATGGTTGCCATCTTCAAAAGTTTACTTACGAACATTCATATACATGTCCATGTGGAGCTTCACATGTGAAGCTTCACATATTCACATCGAAATCAAACAACATGCCTTGCCTCGCTATCAATATCATGGTACAAACAGCTTCACGTTTGAAGCTTGCTTGCTATATGTAAGAATACAATCGATGCGCTTGCATCAAAACATCCATGTGACACTTTAAAGATTGACATCCAAATTTCCTATGATCTTCTTCATTATGAATACAACAAAAAGAAAAAGAAAAAAAACATAACTTCCATCAAACACATTAGTCCTAAGCTTCATAGCAATCAACTTATATCACACCATTACTTTATTGAAAATAAATAATCAAACAATTAAATAAAGTAATAATACCCATGGAATTTAAAGAAAAGTGATTTTGTATTCTCTTTGTTCCACACACACAGCCAGAGGCCCAGAGCATCATATGCTTCTTTTTCCTGTTGGTGTTGGCCATGCCTCAAAGTTAACATCATAAATACCAACCCACCCAATGAAGAACATATTATAACTTTAAGCAACAACATTGTAATAAGAAGCAGGCAGAGGGAGGGCATTTGAAGAAAAGTTGGATGCTCATTTGAACCTTTTTGCAATTGCAGATAATCTTTTTTCAAGTTAACAAATTTAGAATAAAGAACCCATCAAAAACCTCAAACATATATATCGCTAACGCTGGCTGGCTGGCTACTAACTATCCCATTGGATCTCATATTTGTTCTCTAATGAGCATCATCACTCACTTCTATCTCACCTCATCTAAATGAACTTGTCTAATCTCGATGCTTTTTTACTATTGGGTGGCCGAAACTCCTCCACGTGAAGATTAGACCCTGCACGAATCTCCTTCAAAAAGGCATCACCTTTCTCCGATGCAATCATCTCCAGAATCACTCCAACAACATCCGCCGCAAGCCCTATTTCAACCAGCCGTCCTGCCTCCTCCCCACCTTCGTATATCAACAGCCACACTTCTTTATACGGTATCACCTTTTCCACTAACATCTTTCCAACCATTCTCCCCAGATACTCTGCTGCTTTTGGAGCATCATTCACACAGTCCTCCAATGTCGCAAGAACACTTTCCAACCTGAAACAAAAGTAACTCGCACCCTTATATATACGCATCTATATTTTGAGAACCTGAAACCCACTATTCATGATGAAGATCGTGATTTTAGAATCATTCACGAAATAATTGGTTCTAAGGATATTTATGGTATGTGTATGATATTTTTGCAAAGTAACAGCTAAGATTTTAGTTACCCTCTAAGAAGCGACTCCTGACTTAAGATTCCATCATGAGACTTTGTGAGATTGACGAGAAGCTTAGCAAGTGCATCCCTATCCGCGTCTTTCCTCTCAAAAGAATCACTGATCCAGATGGATATCATTGAAGGATAAAAACTGGGTGCATTCAATTCCTTGATGCATAGAGCAACTTCTTTCTCATCTCTTGCACTGAAAAGTGAACCAAACGTCAATCAATACTCCCACAAAGTAAAGTCAAGTCTTACATTCCATCATCACACTACAACAAAATCAGCTTTGTAGGAGGCCAAAGATGTGTATAAAACTATAAATGTCCAAAAGTTTACAAGCTTCAAATTTATAGTATAAAACAAAACAATTTTCCATCATATATAAAGGTGTTACAATAGATGTTAGGAGGTATTTGGACATCCTAACAAGTTCTTGAAGACCCTTTGAAATAAAAATGTCCTATGAATATACTTGTTTTATAAAACACCTGCCAAATAATGTCGTTTTAGAAAGAGAAAAAGAACTAACAGGACGCCTTATTTCTAAAAGAACTTGTTAAAATACCCAAAAAGAATCGTTTCAACTTATTGCAACACCTTTACAAAAAAAGGCACAATTATTTGGTCATGCAAAGCAGTTTAATTAGGAAATTTAGACAAATTTGAAATCCTATAAAGCCGATTTTGTTGCATTGTCATTATATACCTAGAAGAATAAGATATCGGCAAAGCCTATATGCAGCTTAAGCACCAGTTAATAACCAGGCATAATGAAGCTGAAATACGTAGAAATGATGGTCGATGGTACCTATAAAACTCCTTGATTGCCTCCATGGACATATCACGTAAACGTTCTTCAGGCCAGACCTTATCTGCAGGAACATTTGGCGAAGGAGCAGGCATCCAGACTCGTGGAGATGGTGAAGATGGCATACCTCGATCAAAACTGTGCTCGGGATTCCTGTTAACATGTGACTGATCATAAGCAGGTGAAGAAGTCAACCTCTCCGGGGCATATCTTGGAACAGATTCGTCTCTAGGACCAGAACCATAACTTTGTCTCTCTGGTATCAAACCAGAACCATAACCATTTGGACCGGCTGCAACCCTTCTGGGGTCTGCAGGACTAGGCACTTCGGGTGAAGTCATACTTTGCATCGACGGTTGTCCCCTAACTGACATCCCCCGAGCAAGACCACCTTGGGGTACGAGTGTTATAGGGTCATCACCGCTCGGTCTTAACGGAACTGAAATTGCCCTGTTCTCATAAGACGGTCTGTCCTCAACTCTGGCATCTTGATTGATGATGTAGCCACGAGGCTGCTGTTGCTGCAATCCACGGTAACCACCCATTTGAGCATTTGGAGATGGCAAGACATTTGATCCTCTGGGTGCAAACTCCAAGGGTTGACGACTCCTAGTTGACGAGTTGAAACTTGATCCACGAGCCATTCTGCTAGACTGTGCATGTCGCTCTTGAGCCGCATCTCTGTGTACTTCATCGATCTTTTTTGGCCCTTCGACCTTCCTTCTTTGCTGCCATTTATTCTTTCTCAAATCAATAGCATCCTTTAACATGAACCTCACTCTTGAAGAAAGTTTCATGTTATTCGACAATCTATACATTGTGTCAAAATATACATCCATATGCTCCTTGGCTTTGGGGTGATCGATCATCACCCCGATTGTGCTCATCAACTTGCACAATGCCTCGATATCTTCCTCATCAGGATTCTGATTCTGATACTGACCTAGCAATTTCTTTATGCATTCGTGCATGATTCTTTCGGTCAACATTTTCTTCTTGTAAAGCTCACCAATAAGTCTGATGTTACCCAACATGCGTCTCCGTGCCTTAATTCTCTTTTCCTCCCTTTCCTCCTCGGTCTGCTTAACCTCGCCTTCCTCCTCGGTTCTGTTCGCTTCTTCTTCTTCCCGTTCTCCTCTCTCAAACTCTTCTTGACATTTGTTCAGAAGTAATCTCTTAAAAGTGATTTTTTCATTGTCTTCACTAAAATCCGGCAACTCTACAGCAAGACGTGAGCAAAAGTTGGCATACATTTCGCAAAAAGTGGGTTCCATTAAAGCCTTATCGAATATCTGATTGATTACGCCGGAAAGCGTTCCAGCATTGTCGATATTCACTTGTTTAACTTGCTCAAACAGTTTCTCAAAGTTTTGAGGAGTCAGCTTGTTTAAGATACCCTTCAACTGCCTTTGCTTGGCCTGTTCCTCGTCTGTTACTTTACCGACTTCATATTTTCTTTCTGCTTTATGCATCACCTGCATTGGAGTCTGGGGAGACGGTATTAACCCCTTCTGATTACCAGCCACACGCTGCCACCTGTCGGAATCGGAATTGTTGCGTTGCATATGTGGGCCAGGGGACTGCATTGGCCCAGAAGACAAGATGCCACTAGCATACGTTCCCTGTGGACGGCCCTGCAACAAGCCAAAGTTCCCTCCACTTGGCTGTTTAAAACTGGCTTGATTTCCAGCATAGTTGGTGTCAATTTGCATTCTTCCTGGACCCATAGCTCCCCGTTGTTTACTCCATCTGTCGTCATGGCCAACGTTACTCGGGCGGCGGTCTAGTCGAGCTCCCGCTGGTCCTCTATCACCACCTCTACCAGGGCCGGGATACGGTTCACGAGAAACATTAACATTTGACATCACGACTTCAGCTGTATCCGGGGTAAGCTCAAACCCTGGAGGAAGTTCAATACACTGTTCGGCAAACTTTAGTAGGAAGTCCCTTGAATACTTCTTGGCCATTCCGTCCACTGGCTTCCCGTTAATGGAGGTTTCGAGTTTGGGAGTAGAAATGTCTGCTGCATCCTCCCAATCTTCAGGCTCAAACTTGTTGCGGCCACGCTTCTCTTCACATGGAACATCTTTCTCAGACAAATCAACAGACGTCTGCTTTTGTGTTATGTCAGAAGAGTTTTCTACAGTTTCAGCAGATGGGAATTCTTTCTTTTCCTCTGGACCTTTATAAGCCATATAAAGATCAGAAGTTGTCCCCTGAGCATCCGCAAATTTTAGAATATCTTTTCTCTTTTTCTTCGGTTTAGACGTATTACTTTTCACTTTGTTTGTATCTGATAAGGTTTTATCCATGGAACCTGATGATGTAGGAGATATCAAGCTTCCCCTGTTGCCCGTATCTTCTCCATCAACAGAGGGTGGTCTGTCTGGAACAGAAACCGAAACAGCAGCTGAACCATGATCTAACATACCAGATTCTCTATTGCCAGCATCGTCAGCACCCTTGTTACCAAACCTACTTAAAGAAGCACCTGAACTTGAGATATCATCCCCACCCAAACTAAGTGAAGAAGTTTCAGCATTAAGAACGTCAATATCTGCTGCAGAAGCTGATGGCAACAATTTATCATCATTGATGGCAAGCGCTGCAGCATCCAAGGATCCAGTCTCGATTTTTGTCACAGTTACCTCCATGGTACCACTGTTTCTATTTTGATCACTTGCAGATTTAGCAACCTCATGTTGCTCCGGCTCATTGATCATCACATTTCCTTGTTCTTCAGAAGCTGCTGATTCAGCCTTTGACTCTTCAATCTTAAGGGAGCTATCAGAATTAGTCTCGTTACCAATTGTCTCGGTAGACTTGAGGCCGTCTTCAACACTTCTACCTTTTAAAGGAGCACTGACGGTAACAGCTACAGGCACTACTTTTTTACTAGTTTCTGAAACCTCCTCTTTGGTTCCTGTGGAAGGAGTCGAAGACTTTACTGTCTCTAAAACAGACGTTGAAATTGAGGCTGATTGTCCACCCACCTGTGAGTACAAGTGCATAATGCATCACATGCTACAGGAAGTCATTATACTATTAACCATACACAAAGACGCAAACAAAAAATAACGCCTAACAACAAATAATCACCTGATCTAAGGGGGTAGATTGGACCTTCTTTACTGGCTTTACCAGTTCCTCCTTGAAGGAGCTGGACTTGCTAACCATTGCTTCTTTTGCAACTTCCATCTCACTATTCACAAGTGGCATGGAATCCTCAGCAGTAGCAATAGAGGAAGAGTTGGTTAAATTCTCAGACTGGAAAGACCCAAATGTCGCATTAGATGGTTTAGTTGCCATAGGCGAAAGAGTGGAGTTTGGATGTTGTGTAGAGCTTCCACTGCTGGTTTCAGGCTCTCTTTGAGAATGAACGGATGTAGTTTCTCCATGCGTCCTCGGAGTTTTCGGGAGCTCATTTTTGTCAATAGCAGGTGTGCTACCCGTCAATGATGAATCACTAACCTTCTCATGTGTATTAGCTGCTGGTTTTACCGTCACCTGCATAAAAATTATCACACCACGAACATCAAAAGCACATCACATATTTACTTTCAGAAAGTTTAGTGTCTGAGACCTTATAAACAACGAGTTAAATGGAGACTAAAAAAATGAAGATAAGTCAACAAGAGAACTGGGGAAGATAGCTAACCTGACTATAAAACCTTTGTGGCTGAGAACCAGGAGCTGTTTGTGCACTAGTCAAAGGATTAGAAGTGGTTGATTGATAGAAAAGGGGGTTGGCATTGTAGGAATTAGGAAAGTAGCTAACTACATGGCCAGGAGGATATGTTGGAATCTGCTGAGACTGAGGCAGTGTATGAGGATGAGGCCTAGGGCCTGATCCTTTCACCCCACCATCTGCATACCCATCAGACCGTTTATCTAGCCTCAGCTCCTCATGAGTATCCGGATGAGTAATCTTGACGGTTTTACGATGAGAACCGAGTTTTCCTGTCTGCTGTGGCGAGTAATGTCCTAAACCCATTCCTATATTTCCTAACTGAGGTGGCATTTGGGGAGGCCCCATTTGAGACTGGAAATTCAGACCTTGACCTTGATGAATGATCCCCTGAGGCTGCATCTGATGATGTTGGAGACCTGTAACAAATACCTGTTGTGGTACTTGAGGTGGATTGCCCATTGGTAAAGGGATAGGGAGCGGCATTGGTAATGAACTATTTGCCATTCCCTGAGATTGCATCTGTGGACTTGGACCACCATATGGAACATGGAGTGGAGAATGGTGAAATGGCACTTGCATGGAAACTGCTGGAATTGAGGGACCAGAGAGCTTTTGAGATTGGGTTGCAGGGGGGGTGGCTAGTGCTTGTACATCTTTTTTTGTTTTTGGGACGGAATGTGCCTCGGTGGCATTAGATTGATCAACTGTCCCAGCATCTTTCTTTGGTAACTGCTGTTTCAGGACAGCTGGAGTTGAAACTTTGGTGGCTTTTAAGGCCTCAAGACGAGCCTGCCAGACAAACACAAGAAAATGAGTAACAAAAAGAACATTATACGTCTGCATCACTGTACATACTACATGATCATGAGTAGCATTGTTGTAAAGGTTCGAGTTGGTTGCTCATAAGTAGCAAATATTGGGATATTAATATACCACCAGTACAACCGTAGCAAAAATCTTTGGATTTGGAGCTTTCACGTAAAGAATGATATGAATAGACACACACAGACACATGTGAATGTGTGTGTGTATATGTGTGTATATATATATGTGCAACAAATATATAAATCTAAGTATACCAACAATTCTAAAGTAACAACAAATCTCTGCATTTGGAACCTTGAGTTGTGAATCAATATTTATATGATAATCCATGGATATACAAGACCCTAAATAGCACCTATACAAAGAAAGAATAATAAGCTTCATCCAAAATAATACATTGACATACCTAATAAACAATTATTCGTTATCTTAAATTCTTAATATAATTTTTTTAAAGGTACCATGATAAATAAATAAATGTAGTTATTCATGTACTTGGTTGTTACTACTCTGATTTATTTAACTTTACAACTAGGAGACTATGCCTTTGCCATACATCCTCACACCTCCCCCCCCCCAAAAAAAAAAGACCTACCTTCTCTGAGATATATTTGGTTCATTTGGTTTGATTATGAGATATTTTGTGGTTTATTTAATGTTCAAAGGAAAATCAACTTTACTCACTTTTAATCTCATAATCGTTAAATTTAGCTCTAAAGAGTTGTCATACTTCCAAACATATATTCAATCAAAATTTCACCAACAAGAACTCAATTTTGTATGTATTAGTCAAAACATAAATCTTTTGAGATTTTAACCTATAACAGTTCTCATGTATTTTCATATACCCTGTTCCCTAGCCTATGAAGGAGAAGTGCATGCATCAAAATTTGCTATCCAGTGCCATGTATCTAGCTATTCGGAAGAAAATGAAATCTCGTGATTCTCGTCAAGGTGTAAACCTAGTAGTCGCCGGTGGCAATGGAAGCCAAGCATAGTGAAAAATATGAGCTTGGCTCGCCATTCTGATAGAGACACACCATGTCTATGCACAAGAGTAGTGAAAAACAAGAAGTGTGTTTGTATGATTGTATTGTATTGTATAGGTGTTGTTAAGGCTCAAGAAAGCAATTCCAATAAAGTAGGATACAACTTTGCAGGACTTAAAAGTGTCAGTGTCTAATGAGAAAGCAATAAAGCTCACAAAGTCAGCCGCTGTCGTAGGTGAAAAAAAATTAAGTCAGAAAAGGAAGGTTTCAAGTGACAGAATTCACAAGAAATTCGAACTAGGAACATAGCAAGTGTTACAATAGATAAAAGTTTAAAAAAACTTGGACTTGGAAGTTGTCAGGACTCGGGACAAACAAATGAGGGACGAGCTTCTTATAAGCAATGATCTTAATGTTTTACAGGTAGAGATAGAAGGGATTTTGGAAAAGAAAAACCATGAGAACTTTCACTATGGTAGTACCAAATGATTTTTGTTGCCCAAATCTTAATGGTACTAAAGAACAAGAAAATCAAATCTTGTAGTAGCTTATGAGTTGTCATTATGATAATAAACATCTTAAGGAAACATGAATCTCACTAATAGCATTAAGCAGTGGCCAAAGCTCTACTTAGATAGATTTGGTCCCTACTATGAAATGGATCAAACAATATGCATGAATAGCCAAGTGACACCTAAAAAGTGCAGAGTACCACCACATTGGCTTATAGGGGTGGCACATGCCTATTAGGCAAAGTGCGGTGTATGGCTATAAAACAATGTAGAACTAGATGATGGAGCCTAAAAGAAGGTATTGCATGAATGGTTACAAGAGCCTGAAGAAAATAGGCAGCAGGACAAGTATATACAATAGGCTATTGGAAAAAAAGAGGAAATGCTATAAACTCTTATATGGTTACAAGAGCCTGAAGAACTTATAGAACTATAAAGTAGTCATGAGAAAAGCTACAAAACCTCATAAAAAAGCTATAGGTTGGGTACAAGAAATAATAAGACAACTAGAGGAAAATTGAAGTAAACAAGTTTGCAGAGATATGATGAAAGAAAGCCAGGTTTTATACTGCATAAAATATTATGAAGGATGAAAGCGAAAGCCCAAAGGCATTTAGTTATAGATAAGATGAGATCCAAAACTAGACATTATCGAATGACAAAACTCGTACAATAATGTTATTAAGCATTAGCTGCAAGTTGATACTAAGACTTTATGAAATTAACTATGCCAAGAAGATGAACAAATAGAGACTACCTTCTTCATTACACAAGGCAAGGAGAAGTATACAGGGGTATTCAAAGAAATGCAAATGAAATGTATTGTTTTAAAGAAAACACATGACAAGATGCCAAATGAGTCAAGCGATTGGTGCTTGAGAAGAAAGAAGTCCTCATCGCTCATCAGGTATGTTGATGTAACAAGCATAAAAACAAGAGTCCATAATACAAGTATTTCACTGTTAAGTGTTAACATTAGCCTTTAGCCTTTATTTTTTACTTTAGGTATTGACAATGGATACATACTCTTCAGTAAGAAGAAGATGTTGCTTGATGAGTCTGGACAATGTAATGCAAAATTGAAGGTCTCTGGAATTTGAATGTTTCCATCAAGTCGAAAAAAAAAGAAGGTATATGAAATGCAACTTTACGAGTGTTGATCAAAAAGTGAAAGATGGATTAAAAATAGATGCTTACTTACAATCAGTTAGCAAAAATGGATATAAATGAGGAATCAAGAGATAACAGCAAAGTAGTTGGAATGGCATCAAGCTTCCAGGGTCTTGTTTGATTATCATTAACCCAATGAAAAGGTTTAAGTGTAAGTCCTATGAAAGTGGTGGTGCTGATAAGACCTAGTATGATCTACAGAGATGAATTATGGGCCACCCGAGAATATATTCTACCAAATGAGTGTACAATAGACATGTTGGGATAGATCATAGATGCATTGCAATACAGCCAATACTATGGGGCGTAATCCCGCTAGCCAAGGAAGGGATCACTCTTATTGTACGGAGTGATGAACCGATGACACCAGATCAGAGCTAAGACTAATATTACAAAAGAGTGTATATAAAAGTGGCCATTTCCAATGCAAGCCATTGACACAAAAAGAAGAAACTTACACCAAGAAAAGGTCACTAAGACCACAAGAGGTTAACATAGATGGATGTACTGAACAGAGATTTGCATGAATGGTGTGAACCAAAGGACTCGATTTCAGATACGAGTGCATGTAAGGACGTCCATCATGTTCCAAAAGCTTAGGAGTTCCCCTTTTGGCTATTTATATTTGCTATTGAGTTGCATATTTTCTTATTTTCTTTAGGTTCGAATTTCACCATACTCCAACTAGGATAAAAGGCTAGTCTTTTTTTGTAATTTTCTATCGTGATGATAAAAGTTCTTTCTTAAACCTTAAGTTTGAGCAAATCCATCCTTCATTTTGGGACAAATCAAAGTATTATATAGGGTCAAGATGATATTTTCATTATAATTGTGTTTTTCACAACCCACATAGAACAATTTAGCAATAGTAAACTATGCAGAGGACTAACAGTGAAACTCCGTAGGGGATTCTATAAAAATAAGTCATTCTAAATGAAACAAAAAGGCCCAACCAGAACTGAAAAAGAAAATGAGAGAAGATAATGCACATGACATTATGACAAAGCTCGTCAATCAAAGCAGATTGTTAGAACCAACACTCGCAGACTCGCTCACCTTTCTCTCTCGTATCAACCTCAAATTTCGTCTCTCTAACCCATCTTTCTTTCTCTCCTTATTTCTCAATCAAGAACCTAACGCTTAACTAGATCAAGTTTCAAGGAAAACTTGTCAAAACACTCGATCCATTTAGCTGGAAGCACCTAGTCATTACGAATCTCAATAGGCCCAAAGGAACTCATGTTAGAGCCACCTACAAAGAAATGCATACCTGAACCTCTAACAACTCACGCAGCCTAAATGCCTCACCTTGCCTGTCATCTTGAGAACCTTCAAAAACTATTGTAGTCATTTATTTTACTCTAAATTGATTTTCAGAAACTAATGATAAAAGTGGCAGTCAGTGTCCAAAATACTGTATATTTAGTTCAACAGTTTACCTTATGTATCTCAACAATAGAAAATATAGTGTAATATGCTTTGTCATGGATTAGCTACAGACACCGCTCAATGTCTAGTTAACAGTCATGCAAAGCACATAGAGTATAGAATAGCACACCTGGGCCTGTTTCTGCTCATCCAAATTTGGTGGGGCAGAGCTGGTTCTGGCAGGTATCTACAAACACCAAAAGAACAGGATGCTTATGACAAAATATACTACCAAGCAAGTCATGAGACCATTTAACTGTTCGGTATAGATAAATCCCAAGGAGATCATTCACAAAAGGTTTAGGGAAGAGTAGCATTACCTGCATTCCATTCATCAAACCAGGACTAATTGACCCAAATTGAAGAGGAAATGGCCTAGAAGCATCTGCTGGCCCTAAAAACATAAAGAGATAATCATTTCCACTGGAAAACTCAAGCTTGTTATTAACGCCAAGATGTCTAAAGTATACATAGTAAATTAGTAACCATTTCCACTGGAAAACTCAAGCTTAAAACCAGATGAAAGTTCTTAATATTCTTAACATTTAACTTAGATATTAATAGCTTGGGTATAGGCATTAATACACGTCAAACACCAAATGTCATACCCTTTGTCGGAGTCGAAGGACCAGTAGCATCAGAACCAGAAACGGCTGCATTACCCTGTGGAGCCCTAGGTAGGCCTGGGGTGCTCTTCTGGGTTGGTACATCAGATGGCTTTATAGTAGCAGCCGTCACTGCTGCTGGAGCACCAGATGCACCTGCAATGCATATAAATAAATATATAAGCAATGTACGTAAAAGGCACTAGTCGTTCATGCTAATATGAACCCGTGAGCAATTCACACATGCACATAATTAAAACTTCAAGGTCATATAACATGATAATTAAATTAAAAGGAAGCCATCAAAATTTTATTTTCTTTGCCTAAACTATAATTAAAAAAAAAAGCTTACACCATCTTAAATTAAGCATGATCACACTGTCCAGAAGAATTTCGTGTAATACTCTGGATATAAGGATCCAACTCTTGATTCAATCAAAGCAATAGCATTTACTATGATGAAAAAAAAGCAACTGTATATTATAAACCATGAAATTAGAGACATGAAATGCAGTTTTGAGCAAGGATACCTCGTGGTGGCGGTTGTAAATGTGCGCCATTAGGTACAGTAGTGCCTCCAGGAGTAGTAGAAGAATTCAACAAATCCGGATTCGAATTTGTATTGGGAGTGTTCACCCTAGGTTGTACTCCTTGTGCATAATTACCCACCTTCTTAAAGCTTTGAAAAAAAAAAAAACAAACACGGATCACAAACATCATCATCAATCATCTTTAAACAAAAAATACGTAAAAAAACAAACCCTAATAAATACATAATGTAACAAACCCTAATTTCGTTTTTTTACCTTCTATTAGAAGAAGACGAAGAGGAGGATGGTGGGGCGGTGGTGGTGGTATTACCTCCTCCTCCGCCGCCGCCGCCGCCCTTCCCGCCACCACCACCGGAGTAGTTCCTCTGCAAGGCAGCGTTACCACCAGATCGACCAAATTTTCTGTACTGTGGCGGCTCGTTCTTATCACCCCTTGATTGATTGACGGACATGTATTCAAACCCTCAAAAAGACCCAACCTTTTTCCTTCCCTGAATCAAATTCAACAAACCAAATCAAAACCAAAAAATCACACATTCAGATCCCTAGGGATCAAAATCAGTGAGACTAATTCAGCATTACAGAATCCAAAACCAAAAAGATGTATCCTTTTGTATATAATTACTTACCAGAAGAAGAGTAAAACAAAAGAGTATTCGGAAGAAAAAGAGAGAGACAGAGAGAGAGGAAGAGAGAGAGAAGGCTAGGGTTTAGGAATTGTTTGTTGTGTGTCGATAGGCGGGAAGCATGACAACAACTATCGGAAGAAGAGAGAGAGAGGGGGATACTTAGTGTGTGTTTTTGGTGTTTGTGTGTGTGAGAGGAGAGAGAGAGAAGGATGGGAGAATGGATGGTAACAAACAAACTTGGTAGGTGGTCAAAAGGTAGGTTTTTACGGAGATCAATAAGTCCGACCGAATCGTGGCCGCTCTTTACTCCCACGCGCCGTCCTCTTTACCCCCACGCGCCACCTCTATGTGTGTGTCTTCTAAATAAAAATATATAGGGTAAAAAAGTTTGTTTATTTTAAGAGTAAACTACAATTTTGTTTTTACATAAATATCTAAAAGTGGTCCGTCGACTTTAATAACTACAATTATCGTCTCAACTGTTTATATTTTTGCTTTGAAAATGGTCTCTGGTCACTAACTTCGTTAAATATTTTCGTTAAGTAAGGGGTATTTATGTCTTTTTATCGTTTTTTGACTATGTTTGGCAAACTACCTGTTGATTGATAAGCTAGCTGGTAGCTAATAAGCTAACTTATAAACAAATTATGTTTGGCAAAAACTAGCTTATAAGTATGTAAAATGACCAAAAAGGGTA
>LUCG01011639.1:0-24189 GCA_001633085.1 Carthamus tinctorius | reverse complement strand
AGATCTGGTCACAATAAATATACAAGTAACAATTAAACTAATACAAGAGAGGGTTATGAAAGAGCTTTCAATGACCGGGAAGATTTCAATAGCAGAAATCTCTCTATCAGGAGCACACCTCAAAATCAGTCGCGTAGGTAGCAAGATCTCTATCTTCTCTTTTGCAATCACCAAGAAAAACACTATTGAATTTGATTTTCGTTTTTATAAAACTAAACAAAACAACACTTTGTTTTATTTGTGCCGTCAAAAACCAAAAGGAAAGGAAAGTGAAAAGAACACCACTTTTGTTATGTTGGTGTTTGGCGTCAGACCCAAGAAGATGAAAACCAAAATCTTTTTTTTTTTCCTGTGACCATCCAACCAAAGAGAGAGATAGAGATCTATATATCTTTCAAGTTTACGGTTAGTTATCTCTAAAATAGGATTGTCATCCTATTTGAATAAGATTTAATAAAATCTAATAAGTATCTACATTATTAGATTTTATCTAATAACAAGTATGAAACAAATACTAGTTAGTCTCTTTAGTAATTCCATTTTAATTAAAACACTTTTAATTAAAACACTTTTAATTAAAACTTGTTAAAACCCTTAAAGATATTTCTCGCTTTACGTGACAGAACTTTGTGTACGACCCAATAGGCTCATATATATTAAATCGTTACTATTTTATTGTGTTAATGGGCATATCTCCAACAATTGTCTCATAATTATGTGTTCTCTTTCAATGAATTTCACATGTTATTGTCCATTTCCAATTATGTATTATCTCTTTCAATGAATTTCACATGATATTGCTCCTTCCCAATTATGTGTTGCCTCTTTCAATGAATTTCACAGGTTATTGTTTCTCATTGATGATGCAATATCCCTTTATATATCTTTTATCTTTCTACAAAGACACATTTACACATTGATGATGCAATATCCCTTTATATATCTTTTATCTTTCTACAAAGACACATTTACATAATTTTCCTCGAATTTCATACTAAAAATTGTCTTGTTTATTAAATGTCTCAATAGAACTCGTTACAAGATCAGTTGATGAAGTTGATGGATGGAAATCAAAAGTATTCAATAAAAATGAAAAAACGTAGGTCGCATCACCTTTGATATGCCCAAAAACTCATACAATCTGTCTATAGGAGATTAACTTCCAAGAGCAAGCAGTAGGTATCATGACTGACAACATTAGATCAGTGAAAAATGTTCGATGGAAGACTAGTTTATTGACAATCCAACATATGATCAAGCAGCCTTCCGACGAGATTTCAAATGCAAAGACATGTATTACGTCGTATAATGGATATTGTTACTACATACTCCAACAACCCAAATTGAGTAAAATACATACTTATGGCTCATCTTTCTAGTTAGCTTTTGTATAGCTTCCAAATTGTGTATACACAAATACATCTTTCTCTGATATGAAATATACAAAAAAATTCTACAATATTTATATTTTACAACAATAGAAAACAGTTACATAAATAGGGCCCACTGCTGAAGGCTAAGGAGGAGACAACGAAAATCCTATCTTCCTAGGCTTGAATCTAGACGCCTTATGGCCATGAAGGTTCACCTATGATACTCCAGGCCATTTGTGTTCACCTTTGGAGACTAGTAGGTTCATGTAAGCTAGGTTGAATACCCACAATGACCAAAGGAAAAAATGAGTGTATGTATATATATACACACACCACACTATAAACTGTAATCTTCATGACACAAAATCTAGAACCACTCTGCTGTACACTTGGGATAGAAACCTGATTCTGTGGCAACGGTGGAAAGAGATTTCAACCCTTTCTGTACTTTTCGCCTTTCGTAGAAGACACAGCACGCAAGCGATGTGCATTTTACGCCACTTTCTATGACCCAATCCCCACCTCCACAGTGTCGACATATCTGGGAAACATAACAAAATTTATCAAACATTTTCAAGGATTGAAGCTACAAAGAACCCAGTAAATCCCACAGAGGTAGGGCTTGCAGGTAGGATATAGGCAAACCTTTCCACAACCCCAAGTAGGGAGAAAGTGGCCGTTTACATAAAATCCCCAAAGCAAATAAATAGAAGACCGAGAAAAAGTGATAGGTGAGAGTGGAAGAAACTTCAGATGAGAACCATAAATATTAGAGCCTATGAACCAATTACTTTTGTGTATTATTCATGATGAATAATCATGAATATCATGCATTTTCATCATGAATAGTTTTCATGATAACTATCTACGACAACATTCATCAAGAACAAAAAATGAATAGTTAGGCGTCGTTTGTTTTTTAAGAGGTCTGAAGTCTGATTTCACATCTAAAAAATAAGAGGTGGATGGTGCACTTCTTAAAATTTCAAAGGACGGTAAGAGGTTTTCAGACTTTTTCTTAAAAATAAAACAGTCTTAAGTCTGTAAACCTCTTAATTTTCAGACTTAAGAGGTTTTAAGAGGTATTTTTTAAAACAAACAGCCCCTTAGGGTGCGTTTGGTTGTGGAAAAATTTTCAGTTTTCCAAGGAAAATGAAAATTTAGAAAACGCGTTTGGTTCATTCAGTTTTCAAAAGTTTTCCAAGAAAATGAAAATTTTCTGTTTTCTAACTTCTATGTAAATTAGGAAACTGGTTTTTTGTAGTTTTCCAAAATTTTCTGAATGTGATTTTGAATTTTCTAAAATGGAAAATGAAAACTCCCACCATTTCAAACAAACGAGTTTTCTAAATTTTTCATAGAAAACTGAAAACTCAACTCAACTCCATTTTCTGAAAATGTGTTCTAGGAAAATAAATAACAGTTTTTCACAACCAACCGCATCCTTAGTTTCCAAGTTCTCAGAATATTCACGGTTCTTACTTGAACGTGCTCAGATGAGAGTGTGTGCAAAATAGCGGTCAATTACACATGTAAATTTTGAGCTTGTAATACTTACAGCAGCAAGGTGTTGAATCTCTCTTTCCATCTTGGAGGTCCTTCCAGTTACAGCTACTGCAACAGCAGCTTCATTTCTTGAACATTCACCACATAAAGCAGCTGCTGCTGCTCCAGATGCCTGGACCAACTCCCCACACATGATGCAGTGTTTCGAGAGGTAATAGTAATCGATTCTGGTCCGATGAGAATTAGGACCGTAAGATTGATTTTTTGCAATCGATTCTCTAACCGGGCGTGGCATGTCCAGAAACCATTGGTTTAAGTCTCCCCCAATAAGTCCAAAGACCCTTTGTAAGGCTGGAATTATCTGTTTATTGATATAATATAGGTCATTTAATCTATAAGGTGAATCAACCGCCAAGAGCTCCAAAGGATCAACAACCATATCAACTAGTCGTGCACCAGGTTCACCATGAACCACCACGTAAGGTATTCGCTCTGCATACCTTGGTTCAGCCCGTGGATCAGCTCTTAAAGCTTTCGTGGCAACTATTGCAGCTGGAGGGAGGGAAGAAACACGTGAGCTGTAAGTACCTAACCGAACTTCCTTTGCGAAAATGAAATCTTGAACAGAAACTCTGCCAGATAAAATGCGTGACCATTGGCGTAGCAAGTATGATTTGACCTATAGTAGAAAAAACAGCAGAGCATTATACACCATCAGAAAGCAATGCAGAAAGACCAAATCTTTTTTGAGGCAAACAGTACATATGCCTTTCTGTTAAATGAGAAGTTAGAAAGAGAGAATCTCAAATAATCATTGATGAAAAAGGTCTGTTTTTTAAGTACATAAGGATGCGTTTAGTTGTGGAAAACCGTTTCCATTTTTCTTGAAAATGTTTTCACGAAATGGGGTTGAGTTTTCATTTTCAGTTTTCTATGAAAATTTTAGAAAACAGGTTTGGTTGAAATGGAGTATTCATTTTCCATTTTAGAAAATCAGAAAACGCGTTTAGAAAATTTTGGAAACTACTAAAATCAGTTTTCTAATTTACATAGAATTTAGAAAACAGAAAATTTTCATTGTCTTGGAAAACTTTTGAAAACCGAATTTTCTTGGAAAACTCAAAAAATTTCGTAACCAAACGTACTCTAAAGCTCTCCAAAAAATCTCCATTATAGAGGTTAAAATAACAATAAGAGATCACAGGTTCATGAGAGCATAATAGCCATTATGTTGATAGTAAATTCTGCAACATTATGACGAAAAACAACAGCTCACCTTACTGATATCCTGATTTTCAAAATAATTTCTCAATGAATGCTCCAATGTCTTGGATACAGCTCCACATGTATCTCTGCGTACAGTCTCGATACCTTTAGCATCAAAGACAGGTTTGATTTGATCAGGCTTCTCATAGCTGTAACCTACATATCTCTTTTTTGTAAGAAGGAAGCACGGATGGTAGACCTTCTCCATTTTCAGTACAACTGGAGTAGGGTTCATCTTGGTTACTGCCGATGCAATCTCATTTCCAATTCGAAAAGCTTCACTCACAGGACGTCCTGGGAGGAGAACAAACATGCTGCAAAGAAGATAGCAATAAGCATGCACAGATGAACGAGGTACAAGGAGTGCTAGAGAAGAAACTGATTTAATGCAAAAAATTCGGCCTCCAATTTTAAGAAAAAATTACCAAAAACGATTAACTACCCTAGATGTTTTTGCCAACTTGTAATCTAATACGGACTCAAAGCCTCAAGAAACAAAACATTTGATAACAACGCTAAAAGAATGAAAGAAAGCCTCAAGTTGAAATTAAACCCCATGCTTGTTATTTTTGTCAATGTGTAGCTTAGTCCAAGGAACTTCAAAACCTAATTAATTTTTTGCTGGTGGCTAGATTTATGCCCCGTCCTACTTTTCAGCAGCAATCTAAGTGGAAATGGCAGTTTTGGGTGGTAGTTTGCTCTATTTGGTACTTGTGACACAAAAGGATGCATGCCGAAGAAACGAGAAGGTTTCCCTTAAGCAGAGAAATACACATAGTTCCGAAAACTATGACATTTTGAGCTTTTAAGACCATGTCTCAATAACATTGACAATGGTGAAAGAGTTTACCGCCAAATTGGGCACACATTAAACATGAGGGCTTTAGGGGGAATTGTGGCCAAGTAATGTGGCTATTTTTGTCACTTTATATATTGCCATTTGCTAGTACATTGACCAATTTAAACAACAAAAAACATGTCATATAAAATAGGCAGTGCAGAAATCTATTTTAAGCATGCGACTGATGCAGAAAATTAACTACAGAAACTGAACATTTAAATGATTTACGTTCTACAACTACATGGCTAAATGGATTAGATAAACGACATACCTATCAGTATCACCGTATATAACTTTAGCCTTCCACTTATCGTGTGTGTTCACAAGCAATATAGCGGTTTCTAGTGTTCTACGGCCGCATTGAACAATGCTGTCTGCAAGCTCAGCACAAGGCATGCGACCACTAAAACCAGCAGCTGTATAGCCATATGTCACGTTTGCTATCAGCTTCAAAGCAAGTTGTCTTGCATTATAAATCTGAAACAATGATTTAAGTATGCAAATCAATATATGGGCAAGAGCTCATAGAACATGATCTTAGTCCTTAATGAGTAACAATCAGCACAGACCATACAAACTCCAAGTCTGAATCCGAAGTCATAGATAGAGAGGCATCACATGATAACTCTCGAACACAAAGCCACTATTGCAAATAGCATCAAAAACCAACATCCTAACAGAATCGCGAGAATATCGGCCAATTGGCCTACCAAACATGCACTAAACAACAATTCAATTTTGAGCTCTGTTGAGAAGCTTGATGCTTCAGTAACAACGTTCCCTTTTTGCACAAATACACACTTTATTACCACCAGAAAGGTAAATAAGAATGGTCCAGCCGGTTAAATTCTTTCAAATGAAGTTGTAACAAGCTAAGAAGTAACATGAGACTTCTATGATATAAGACATTCAGTTCTGCTATTTGCAGATGATGTCATGAAAGCTATTGCTCTTTTTTAAAAGATAAGCACAACCGCATAAGCCCAAAGGTCGAAATCAATCGTAGATCATTTCCACATAGAAAACACGTTAGAAATGCCAAACAGGCCATGCTGGATGTTTGATTGCATGGTGTTTCTTATTAGTAAATTAAAGATTAAAAAAGTAATAACTTAATAAACAAATTGATACATAAGAAAAATAAAAGAACAGATAAGAAGAAATAAGCCCACCCCCTACCGATTTAATAACCTCTGCTACAAAGAAACTCATAAGACCAGCACCATTTGGAATTCCATCAATTATTCGTCTATCAGAAAAATGAGTGAATTCGGCCAATTTTCTCATCCCCACAGTTAAGAATGTTTCCAACTCAGCACTCAGTCAGATGTTTGAGTTCTACCGAAAAGTGCTATGAAAATAGCGATTCCGTTGATTCATTTGGAAAATGTTTGATGATGCATGATTTTCAAGCTAAAAGAAGCATATGGCTATGTAGATAGCTGTCCCATGTACGTGTAAAACAATATTTCGTGCCAATGCTTGACGACAAGTTCACATTTGATTAACTCTAAGACATATTCTATATAAACATGAAAGAAACAACAATGCTAATTGCTCCATGGAGCTGCATTGACAACATGATCTAGGTATTAGAGTAAGAAGTGCATGGAAGCTAGGAATACAAAGAATGACCGAGTCAGTAGTCTAATCATACCCGATGAAGTACTTTCTGTGAAGGAGACAGCTTCTTCATTGCCTGTTTAACCATAATTCGTGTGGACAATATCTCATCAAGTAACCGAGGTAGTATACCTTTACGAACCTGAATCATGGCAGTAAAAAAAACTTTTAAATACAAGATCTTGAGTAGTAGGTAAAATAAAGCATAAGCACATTAACACATTTCTCTCTCTCTCATAGAGAAAACACACGATATGACAGAATGACATAACAAGATCTATATGGCAGTACTATCAGGACCTTAATAATATCCTACACTCCCAAGACTGAAGCCTAATTCCTATCCAAGACCTAGGTAAAGGCCTCTTTGCTCACTAGGTTATGGATTCGGATATCAGCCTATACTGATCTCTGAACCAACCCTACCAATACAGAAATGATTATACATACATACATACATATATATAGAGAGAGAGAGAGACTGAGAGAGAGAGAGAGATGATCTATATGGCATTTGATCCCTCCCCTATATATACATATGTGTGTGTATCTGCTAGGTCTCGAATTTGTTGGTCACAATGACTACCCAGTTTGTAAGAAATACATGTCAGCTTTCAACCACGATCCATGCAATTACCAGTGTGTAACTTAGTCATGTAAAAGAAACACTTTTACTAAAAACCGATATTATGATTGTGTGCAATGTTTTTAGATGGAGAAGCATTGAAGGGATCACTACCTTTGAAGGCACGTACATCACACCATTTGGAGTAAGTAAAACTTCATGCTTCAATCCCCGCAGAACATCAGGTTCTGGTGTATATGAAGTAACGCCAAGCGTATTTGGCTTCGAAGGTGTAACTTTTCCAAGGCATGTACAGAAACAGAGATTGTAAGCAATAACCATTGATGGATAGAGAGACTGAAAATCCAAAACAACAACTGGATCTGCATAAAAGCCAGATTCGGGCTCCATAACAAGTGGCAAGCATTCCATTGCTGGTTGACATGCAACCTAGTTGACATGAAATTACCTTAGTAACTGTCAATCGATAAATCAGATGAGTGAAATTGTAGTAAATGCAATAGACCCGATAGTGACAGATAAAGAGGCTATGCCAGTTATTCATATACAAGAGTTCTACTTAATTATGGAAATAGGCATCAGGGTAAACACTATTAGTTTTTGTTTTGCTTGTTATTTGGCATGAAGTGAATAGGAAGGTAAGAAAAAACAGTCTCAAAACCTTTTTGTTTATTAAATGTGTAATTATGAGACAAAATGTTATCCATCACAGAGAAGATGGCTTCCTCAGTCCCTTGCTCTTTACTGGTTTAAGTAGGGCATTTGAGATATTCAAGAAAAAAACAAAGCAACCAATTGAGGTGGAGAAGTAAAGAGAAGGGAAGACAAGTGATTGCATGCAGTTGTTATATTTATATATTAACGTCCAAAGAAAATACCCTGAGATTTTTTTGGGATAAAAATACTATGAAGGATTAGTGTTGAGCTACCTTTAAAAATGGTCAAGCACATGAAAGAAAAAAAATGAGAACTGCAGTCCATAGATATGATACTTAGGAATTAGACAAAAGTAAGTTCAGCAAAAACCTGTTGGCTTCCAGGAGAAATTGTAAGATAATTTTGTGTGTGCGCCAATCTCACTAACATAGATTCGACACGGTACTGGGAACCTCTGGAAAGAACAGAGAAGAAATCAATACCAAATACACGGGCGAGCTCCGATGTCCTGTTTATCTGCAGAGACACAAGTGGTACTGCATATGTAAATTTCATCAAGTGGTCAGAAAATATGGAAACTACTGCCAAAACATCTAAAAGCAAATTTCAGAGTTATTTCCTTCCCTAATGGATACCCTTCATGTCAATCTTTCTGTTTAACCTTTTGAGACACCACCTAAAACCAGTTAAATATTCGAAATGTTCTATTAAAAAGCACCATCGCCACCCACTATCACCTTGACAATCCAGGATCCAAAATAAGAATTACAGGTGGTAAATTCATACTTTGCAATTTTAAATGCCAAAAAAGACATCAACTTCAGTTGCATTGAGTGCATAATGGATATTAGATCCGTTTCAACACAGAATTATACTGTATATCGAACAGAATAACTGAAGGGAAACACAAACAAAAAAAGGTTTGCAATTGGAGATGGATCATTAGCACTCAGATGAGGGCATCAAAACCAAGGTTCTAAATGACGCGAGGCGTGGTGTGGCGGCGAGGCCAAGCCTCAAGGCGTGACTTATGGCGTCAAATTTCTAGTTCATATAAAATATTATATATAAGAACCTATGTTTTGTACTGTCATTCAATGAGTTAATTGTAATAAGCAAGTTAAAATTATGTTATATATTAAAAATTAGCAAATAAAACCTTAAAAACGTAAAGAAAAATCAAATCTCACATTAGGATAACTACCAGTAGGCCAAGGCGTGCCACGGGCTTAACGTGGCGTGAGACACAAGCCTTGAAGCCATGGCACGCCATGGCGGCTACGTGGCGAGCTTTTTAGAACAGTGATCAAAACTAATCTAATGAAAGATCTGGTTATGAAAAAATATTATCTAACAATAGTTAGGAATAAAAAGAAACTTATACTCTTAAGATATGATTTTTTTTGAACGGCTACAGTATAAATCTATCCTCCTCCAAAAACATGATGAACACATTACAATTAATTCTAAGAATATAAGAAAATGCTTAAAACACATACCAGATCAAGTTGGTTCATCACATGAAAGTTCAACTTTGCCCTCTGTAAAACATATTCTATACATCGATATCTTGCTTTTCCAGGACCGCTAGCAAACCACTTTGTCAATGTTCTAGAATCAATAAATGGAATTTTTCGTCTAAGAACTGCTTCCGCCACTGCTTCAGCTGTGTACATATTAAGCTTAACCTCACTGCGAGCCAGACGCCAAAGATTAAGGACAATTCTGCCACCAACATGGACACCACTTGCATGAGTTCGGCCCCACTCATCCTCAATGATTGGGTCATTCAACATATCAACGTCCGAAAATGCTTCAGGGCGCACGTCATCCACCATTCCTTTTTCTGGAATATCTGAATCTCCGGCACTCGAAATAGTTTGAGATGGTGTGCGAGATATTTTACTAAGTAATCCAATTCCAAGATATGCAGCCCTTTCAGCTAAGAAACCGAGTGAACCACCTTGAATATCCCAACCTATTAGTATATCTGGATCATGATTACATATGACTTTCATGAAGTCACTAAACAACTGCTTCTCTTGGGTGCAAACTAACAACTTGCAACCAGTTATACCATCCAGATTTCTGTAAATTAATAAACCACATGAGAAGTAGAAACCCTTTTCTAGAAATACGATCAAAACAGATGTCAATACTTATAGAAGAAAGATCAGCGATATAAACCTTTATCTAGGTGTTCCAAATTCTTCAGCAGAAAAGAAGAAAATATAACAGGTTCCTTTGGGAAAGATGAGGCATGGAAGGTGGAATATGCTTTAGGAAAGATCTAGCCCTCATAAATGCTAATGAATATGTACAACATAAATGAACTTGCACAAAAGACCAAAATTTTGCCATCACTGTCTCAACACCTCATTTAGTTTGATGATCATACAGATGAAACAAGACATAGGAAACTTCGACCATCCTCCTTATTACCAAGAGGCGGCAGTATTTTGCTATTTAGTTTGTGTTCAGGAAAATCAGTATGGTCTACGGCTATTTATTTGCAAAATCATACAGGATATCGAATCTTACATGGCTAATAGAAAACTGATCCTATAATCCTATATATCATGTTGACATGCACTACTGCTAGGAACAAGCGACCTCATACAAGTAAGATAAATCATAAAAAGGCACAGTGCAGTTCTGCATTACTCATCCAGCCATGAAAATTGCAATACTTCTCTTTTGGGGACGCCCATCAAAACCGCATGATTTTCTTCTTTAAATTTTCTTTATGTTAAAGTCACTTATTGATCAATTATTATTATCACAAGAAATAAATTGGCAGTAGCAATTTGGGTCCACAAGATTGCTCAATTTTTGAACTCGTTAAGAGGTTTTTTAGGAATTCCACAAATAGTTAAATGATTTCCTTGAACCATGTACAAAGTCAAAATTTGCAATTATAGAATGGAGGAAATACATTGCGTCAAGATAAGAAACAAGTTTTGCAGGATGAACTTGCTATGTCTTTCAAAACATCTTAACCAAACGTTGGTCATGAATTCTGTTTTAGGAAGACTTTTATCACAATTATTTTCTAACCCTAATTTGTTTCAAACAAAAACAAAACCACCTCAACAAAAGGCGAATGACATATGAATCAACAACGTTATTGTCATAAATCAACAAAACATTAGGCATAAGCAAAAAAAACTAGTCAACAACAATGGAACTTCACTCCACCTCAAATGAAGTGAAGCTCCACATTTTCATATAATTAGTTATATTCAAGAACTCGATGACATGAAGCTCCCTTTTTCATGCAATCAATTCCCTTCTTCAATTTAATTTCCTTTTTTAAAGTTAGGGGTGCTATGGTGGGTTTTCCAGTCACTCAAGGAGTAAAATAATAAGGTCCATTTAAATGCAATGAGTAACATACAATCAGGGGTGATGTTCCATCATCTTTTATGCAATTAACTCTAAGCGAAGCGAGATCTATGGGTAATGAATATGGCCCACCTTCTAACAGCTGTTGTCTCACTGCGCAAAAGAACATAACTATTGATTATTGACTCATCATCTTCCTGGATGACAACTGCTATGAAGTTGACAGCATCAAATCGAGGATCAGGTCTTAGGTCTCCCCTAGATTCGGCTTGGACCTGTCAATAAGTGTTGCATTAGTCTCGCGTATCAAAGACATCTTTCTGAACACAACAGTTATCCAGATTCTGATATATCTAAGCCAATTAGTCAACTACACATACAAACATGATAATTCGTCTAAGAGAACATGTCAATTGAGAGTTCAACAATACAGGACGCAGAGAACACAAATCAGAATGCATGTCATTCCAGATACCCATCATAGAACTCAACGAGTCATGCTTCAAGTTGAGCACATTCAGTTGTAATAAATATGGGATGGACAGAGGCAAAAAGAACTTGTCATAGGTTTCAATTCGCTTCCCACAAGAGTTTCCACAACTACCCTTTTTTACTAGTTAACTTTTTTGACAAATCTTATATGATTCTAACTCCGATGCTTCATGCTTTAAGTAAAACCATCTACATGTAATTACGAGTGTGTCTCTTTCAGAAAAATTTCTGTACAGATAGTCAAAAAGTGATGTCAAGGAAAAACCAACCAAACCTCTATGCTAAACATAGTCAGCTGCTGTCCTGCACCAATACTTGCAGGATCCCTAAAGCCTGCTTGACTCAAAGG
This sequence comes from Carthamus tinctorius, assembly GCA_001633085.1. Classification (NCBI taxonomy): domain Eukaryota; kingdom Viridiplantae; phylum Streptophyta; class Magnoliopsida; order Asterales; family Asteraceae; genus Carthamus; species Carthamus tinctorius. The sequence goes on along the minus strand of LUCG01011639.1, from coordinate 12,151 downwards.
AGTCAACTTTGATTTTCCTTCAGGACCGGATATCTGAGAGAGATCTTGTGAACAAACATTGTGCCGTTGCGATTGCAAGGTATTTTCTTCAGTTTGCAAACCTGCCGGCACCCTACGAGTACATGTCTGTGGTTTCAAAACATGGCTTCCCTGGCCTAGCTTTTTTGAATGATCCAAATTAGTTTCAATACTAAATGTTGATCCTGAGTCCACGAGAGGCTCATTATACATGTCAGCAGAAAAATCTAGTGAATCCATCCCATTACCAAAGGAACCTGCAAAAGTTTAAGCAATTACTATGTATTTGTAGAATTTGTCACTTGGAAACATCAACAAGACTTTACCCCTTGGTGATGAAGATTCTTCTGTTGATGCATTTACATTCTCTCTCCAGACATCTAACATCAAAGAGTCAAGATAAGCATATTATCCTGACCAATTATAATCTTTCAACAAAAGTTGGCTGTACCTGCACCATCACGAAGTAACCATCTTTTAACATCATCTGCTGATGGAGGTAACATTGCAGGTGTCAACATGTAGACATAGGAACCATCATTCGAATAGTGTGCAGGAACTTTCATGGCTTCATCTCGGCTAGAAGTCGAGTCATCTATTTTAGACTCGGTAGGTTTACCTTCTTGATAAGTCCCATCAAGGAAACGGGGACACTCATGAATGTCTTTATCCTCAACTAAATGATGCAGAAAATAGATTGTTAGCAGTTGAAACAAATGTTCATGACATCAGCATAACTGGTAGATAGAGATACATTCAAGTGCATATCAAACAGACCCCGAGTGTTTACAGTTGCTTAAGGTAGCATGAACAGAGATTAAAATGCAATATTCAATAACAGGTATGAAATTAACATAGCCCTCCATTGAAACTTGGACATGTATGAGTACTCAAGAAAAAAGTCATGGAGCAAGGTCCAGACCTAATTCTTCAGCCTTATCCCCATCAGCAGGAATACAGCAACCAGGGTAAAAGTTGGTGATGAACCAACTTGAGGGGATCCATTTACCAAGTTTCATCAGCGGAGGTTTCCTGCAATACCTTAAGATAGTAGAGCCCACTTATTTTCTATTGTTTTTGGATTGTCACTTTGTCAGCAACATACATACCAGTATCCCTACCCTGAACTCCATCACCTTCCTTGTCTGATTGCATAAGAGTCGTCCTGGGTGAAATCTCAATGCCCCCAAGATCCTCTGCTGATGTCCCTGGGACTCCTGTAACAGATATTTTTCTGTTAAAACCAATCTTGGAAGTGTGTGTAGGTTTATTTATTTGGGTCAACTAGACAAGCAGACAAACCACTTGAAATAAAAGCATTTATTTCCAGCAGTTTTGCAATCCCCAAAAGTTGGTCAACACCATCAAATCATTATACACCTTACTATGAAATTTTTCATGATTCATTTTAACTTCAGAGTTTTATTCTCAAAGTTAGTGATGTATGGTAAGTTCGGAATTACTCCTTTCCCCAAAATAAAACCAGTCATTTCATGGTTATTAAATCCTGCAACTCAACAACCCTGCAATTAGTCCTTCACATGAATAATCACATCCATCCTTGGATAAGAATTTAATACCAGAAGAAAAAGCATTGTACTCTATGTATGAACATAAATTAAATGTTATCCTCGGCATGGAGGGCCTTACCACCTGCCTGCACAGCAGAAGCTTCCACGTTCATATCCTTAACATAAATAGCTTCCGAGTTATCAATGGTCGGAGGATCGATTTCTTGCTCGTCATTCCTTGGTTCAGTGGAGGAAATGGTATAACGATTTGCTTCCTCTTCTGGAGTAACCTCTGCATCTTGACAAATCTCAACTGTTGGCCTCTCACCGCGATGAGAACGCTTTCTCCTCATCAGATCCCGAAGTGAGCATCCAACAATCGTACTTCCTAACTTTGATAAAGCTTTTTCTGCATCATCAGAACACATGCCAGCATCGGTCACGGTCGCACAAGTTTCCGTACCAAACTTCATTTCATTATCGCATTTACCAACTTTTACATCAGTTGGTTGAGCATCATTCACGTTCTCGGACAAAGAAAAAGGCAAAGAGCTCCACAATGAACGGTTTCTTTTGTGCTTCCTGCTGAAACTTGAACCAGAATCAAGTTGCACTCGCTCTTTCAGGGACTTCTCACGATCACCGTACTTCTCTATGTTAGATGTTTTGCCAGTATAGTGCATCAGTTTTTTACTGTCACTGGAGCCATCCACTTGAAGAATCTCTTTACATGATAATAATTGAGGAGAAGAATTACCATCAAGAGCCAGAGCAGAAATTTCACTTTTACTTTTACTGTTACTTTTACATTCTATGTTAGTTGAATCTTCAACAGAATCAAGGATGTCTTGACACTCTTGTTGGGATGCACTAACAAATTCCATATCAGCTTTTTCCAGCACCTTATTAATCGTTGTTGCAGGCATTAATGGACTTAAAATGGTCTCTCTTCTAAGTTCATCATCAGAGTTTATATCCTCTGCAGCTTGAGAAGATGCTAGCCAATTTAGAAGCCTCAAGGCCTCCGGATCTGCAACCTAGACACCATTCACAGACATGAAAGAATTACAGGAACCGACTGCAGGTAATCTAGACAGCTATACATTTATTGATAACACAACTAAAACTGTTGCAGAAGATTTTATAGAAGATCTGGACCAGAAATACTCTCAGCATCTAGCAAGCTACACAATATAATCTTACCAATATAGTCAGCTTCGAGTCAATTATAGTAACCCACACAATTCTATCAAAGAGCATCCACACAGTGAATGGCAGCATTGTCACACACAGAAATTTTATCACACAAACAACTAGAATAATGTATTATGCATCAAAAGTTCTCCAGGAGGCTTTCCTTTCTGCTTTACTGTGACTACCCAAAACCATCAGCGGCAAGGAATTGTGGGGAGAGATTAGAGAGAATATGGTGCAACGGAGGTAGATGAACAAGTAACGCTGAATGCACACATACATAACTTTCAACAAGAAGTGAAAGATCATGCAACTATGAAAATGTTGCCCTTTACCCAGTAAAATAATAAAACTTATTGATGAGATAAGTTGTGCACCATACCAGTAGTCAACCAAGAAAAGTCAAGTAAAATAAGTACAAACCAAATCCTATGGAAAAATAGAGCAAAAGGGAAGCATGTGATCCATGTAGACACCAGAGAATAAAAACATCAGTTATAGATCCCAGCTGATGTCTATTAACAGTTTTGACTGATCTTTGATGTCTATTAACAGTTACAGATCCCAGCTGATGTTGATTTTTTGATCGACATTACCAGCAAGAGACGAGTAATGATGCACAGATTTCAATAAGTTAATTTAAGCTTCTATATAGCACCACGCCCAAAATACTAAATATTAGATCTTGCAGCTATGGAACTACACTTAGGGGCCATTTACCAAACGCTTACTGGCAAGGAAATTACTCTCACTTACCTTATCGTATAACATTCTTGGCCATCAAAATTGATTGTTGGTAAGCGTCTTCAATCCGGTAAGCGCTTACCGGGTAAGAGTTATTTCCATCACTTACTGGGTAAGATTCTCGGTGGTTTCCATCATCAATCGACAAGGATCGTAAGGTAAATGATACCAATAAGCACTTACCCGGGTAAGTGTTTAGTAAACGGCCCCTTAGTGATGACTTATCAAAACCCAGTATACCCATTTTCAACAGAGTATTAAAGCGGAGAGAGCATCATACATGTAAGCATGTAATCTATTTCATAGTAGCTGGCAATAACAGACAACCAACCACCTAGCCATCAAGAGACGGTAATTAACAAGACGTCATTGGTATATATCTCTACATATATGGAGCTGACCTCTAAGTCGTATGGAGAAATGGTTTCTGATGGTTGCAGTTCACCACTTGATGACAGAACTGGAGTACCATTTTTCACATCATCAGGTTTTGCAGTGTAGTGTTGTGAATCTTGTGATAACAAAAGTCTCTTGTTGTTTGATGACTGCAAAAATTTGCTGCTTTCATTTTCAAGGTTGACCTGTCCACTTTCAACCATATCTCTTCCTTCACTTAAAGTTCTTACAGATTGCAAAAAGCTTTTCTCGGTCTCAATTGGAGTACAAGCTAAAGAACTTTCTGCAGCTCGCAACTCCAATAGTTTGTTTTCAAATTCAAGTTTATTTGATAAATCACTCAGAACATCATGTGCGCTAGGTCTCCCAGGATCAGATGATATGGGCTCCATATGCATTCCAGTTCTCTCAAATTCCTATAACAATGAAGAACAAAATGATAGTTAAGAACTTATGGTTGAAAGAAAATATGAAAATGTCAACAAGATTGAAGAAGACCTCCCAGATCGGCATGAGTGACTGAACCATTCTAACATCTGAAAGTGTCTGTGACAGTGATGAGTACAATTTATATTGCTGGTTAAGGATATCTGTAAAAAAAATCAAATTGGCATGAGTTCAGTAATTTGCTTGTGCCTAGAAGGATCAATAATAACATTGTAAGAGTCTAAAACACAACTAACCATCAACAGCAGCGTCTCCCTCAAGTTCACAGACACTTTGACGTTTTACAAGGTTATCCTCTAGGTTTTGACTAGGGGAATGCCAAGTCCAAGTCTCAGGAATAGTGGATGACAACCAGATTGGTAATTCTAGACAAACATCGCCACTTGAATCTGCCTGACAAATAAAGATACTGCAAATTCAAACCATCTTATTCATGCCTATATTTAAGAACCATAAACTTATGCACCCTAACAACTATAACCTGAGAGTTTGTAGCCATCGAGGACCGATCTATCTGTTGCTCATCTTCTGCATAGTAATTTGCCTGCCTCTTAGTGAAAACATGTGGTACAGGAAGGCGGAATTTCATCTTTGATACATGCAAGAGCCCCATTCCATGCAAGTTATAATCAACCTAGAACACATGAATCAAGGAAAGATAGACAGACATTACTGAAGGAAGTGCAGTAAAACAACAGAAATGCACCATTCTACAAAATTTTGGATGAGTGTACTGTGACCCTGCTTCACCTTCGTTATGAAAAAGCACACTCCAGATCAAAATAGTACATGTATACAAGAAAACATAGGTATAAGGAGAAAATATACCGGTAATTCTAATCATCCCATCTCCCTTGTGAGGAAGGCTGACCTATACCCCATCCAAAAAACATCCCGCAAGACTAATCATCACTCATGAAAACATATCTACTAGTACAGACAAGCAAGATCAAAGGTTGGCTTCTTCTGTGTCACAAACAACCAATAGAAATTTATGGCACTTCCTGTTCTAATGAACCATCGATATAAAAAACCGATAACTAGCACTAGTACATTTTCAGTACTCAGCACCAGTTGCAATTGTGTGTCCCGTATTATAGTAACCAAAAAGATTCAAGATGACACGAATGGAGTATTGGAGTATATACACTAGATATGTAAACCCAAGCTTTTATAACTTAAGAGTTTACAAGTCTGCTCATGATGATCACCATGCATATTGAGACAACATGTACCTCCAATAAAAAAACAAGTAAAGCTCCATTAGTACAACCAACATGTTAGAAACCTTTTTGAAAGAAAACTTAAACTCACAAGGACCAGAAGAAAACTGATTAAATATAAAATAATCAGACTAAAAAGCACCCCACCGATCTACAAAAAGAACAACAAAACCACTAACATTAATATAGACATCAGGAAACTAGAATACTTCCCGTGGTGAAGTTTATTAGCAAAAGAGTGTTTACCAGGAACTGAAGAAGAAATGGAATATGTGACTCATGAGGCTGTAAACTCTTGTCAAGAACTGAACCACCCTGAGAAATAGGATACCAATAAAGAAATGGTCAACATTGGCAGTTATGACAGAAAACTTTGTTTTTATTAAGAGATCAAATAAAACTTAAAAGAACTCCGAATTACATAACAGCGTTAACATAACTACTTCTAAGGCCGCATAAAAATAGATTGCATGGATAATGTGACTGGATACCAACACCCATGCATGCTTATTTGCACCAAGGCATAGTAAAAAATACATATCCATAAAAGACCAACCCTCAACATAGTTTAATATGATGGCAAAATGACCTTCCCTCGCCACCTTTGATGTCATGATGATGACCGGTCCTCAACATCATCTGACATGACATAAAATGACCAACCCTTAGCATAGTTCAATGTGATTGGAAATGATAGTCATGCCATGATGCCATCAAATGTTTCTATACATGTTACCTAGGGCATCATGCATATCACCGATTCCTTCATAAGCACTTATTGTACCTTTTCTAAATCAGTAAAATAATCACCCTCTATTATCATGAATACCCTAATTACAGGCATTAATCTTTTCCCAAGCAAGATACCATAAGACCTAATAATTCAGACTATGAAACGGCTACGGTGGAAAATTATGCAATATCAAGATCATCCAAGTGGCAAGCGAAGCAATTCGCATATTTTGATCCAATTGCCAAAATTGGCACTCGAGTTGATATATTTGAAGAATAAGACAGAAATTCAAGATGAGCTTCAAATACATCCTTCACCTTTAATTACATGAGAAAGCTCATGTAGCATGAAACCTATAGTTCAATAAAGGCTGCAAGACACTGCTAGTCTGCTATATTTGCATAAGTAAGGATCACAATCACCCATTTCTGAAGAGAATGAAAACAAAATGAATTTGGTCCTTTAAAGTGACATTATATGCATGTTAAAGACAAATGGTATACCAAAGCGGAGTAACACAACCAAATATGCAAGACAAATTATATGACGTTGGAGATAGTGTTCAAGTTAAAAACAAAATGCCAAAAACTGGTCAAACATATAGAAGCTTCAGATGGTTACCAAAAGAAGCTTTGCTGCCCGCGAGACATCCTGTGGATGATATCTTTAATCTCTGTCAAGGAGATATGACATAACTCAAAGTAGTATGAACACTTGAAAAATAGAATGGAGATGCTTAAATTTTGGATTTTCATCATTGCCATACTAACTACTATCTTCAACTCTTAGTTAGGATATCTAGTAACTATAAATCCACAGAAGAAATTTTATTTATGTTTCTTAAATTTCAAAAAGGATGGTCATAATCTCAGAGTATATCACCAAAATGCCCTTTGAAAAATGATAACAGGACAACAAAAAAAGAGTTTAGGCTAACCCTGGATTGAGCAACCAAGATGTAACCATCAAGAAAAAATAAAATAGCAGCCAAGAAACTACAATACGTCATCCAGTATTTTACATAGGTGGAGAAGAAGAATTATATACTTATATAAAGTTGGCAAGCAAAAATAAAAAAGTACATGTGAGATCCAACAAACAATGATGGAAATAACAAAAACAATTCATACGTTCTCTTTACATTTTAGGTTGTATCAGTATAAAGAAACACCAAAAATCACAAGAGCCAGCTACGAGAAAGGAAGATAATAATCAGAATAAAAAATTTAGAAAGAAAAAAAAATCAGATCAAACTCCTTAAGGTGGGCCCTCTGAAACTCGTGTAATGAAAATACAAGAGAGTAAAGCCAGACAAACCTTTAACTACAGTTAACTATATTACTTGGGTTTAGTCACTCTGTTTAAACATTTCGAATATGATATATTTGATCTCCACCAATCAAAATGCTTCAGCATCTCAAATACAGTCTGTTAGTTTCAAGAGCTAGTTAACATGGCAGAGAAGAAAACTCATCCTACAAATCACATACAAGTGAATTTAACAGATTATAGCATTTGGATACAAGTAAAGCTTTGCATACAGTTGCTCAGATGCATCATAACCGTAAAACCTTCTTGCACGGACAAGACTGCAGCTATGCACATGCTGACGTTTCGAACCAGCACTACCTTTAAGCTGTAAGAGTTGGAGAAATAACTAATCAACATCAGTTCCCATACTTTAACATGAGCTGCTACTTATAGAATTTAAAACAATGTTCTCTTCATTTTCTGATCATCAATTTATGCTATACCGGATTAACTCAATAAATTATAAATTCTAATGAATCGACTGAGCAAAGGGTCTATACTTATACCATAATACCTTCAGTGCCTTCTCAAGAGCAAGAGATATCATTCGCACACAAGCATCACCTGAAAAATACAAGCATAATATACCAAGGATGAGCAAAATGGTTATCCAAAAAAATTCAAAATATCGTTAGCTTTGATGAAGACATCATTTATATCCAGCTAAAGCAATTCCAAAAATTCTGGCTACCAACAAAAAGGATCAATCACTCCAGCCGCTGTTATAATGAAACATAAGAATCTTAATACCCAAAAATAATGAGTATTTTACATTATCACCCCCAATAAAGTAACACTAACCAGATCTAAGAAGTGCATAAATTACCAAGCTGATCAAACTCAAACAAAAGACAAACCAGGAACAAGGTGACAAACATTACTTTAAGGTCCACGTCCAGCTTTTAATTTACTCTTTATCCTCCCTCAAATGACTTGCAACCTTATAATGTTTCATATGAAACCCATAAAATTAATAACTTTTCATTATACTTTAAGGCTAACTTGTATGGCAGCCTCTTCTAAGTTCTAACCAAAAGTAAGAAAAAACGAAAGAACTTCAAATGTTTGGTTCAAAGAATAAATATGATTAGATCACTGTCAATAAAGAATGTCTTGTAACACGCAAAGGAAATTTTCATAGCATCTTTTTTATTAATACCCAAACATCCAGATAATCAGAGCTCACAAGGCTTAGTACATTACTTAATACCTATTCAAGGTTCCAATCGACATAATGGTAAAGTTTAAAGACTAGATATGCTCAAAAAACAGGTTCTAGAATCTGTAACTAGAAAATGTATTCCAGAAAACAAGAACCTAATATAAGAATGTGTGCAATACCTTCCTGGTCTGGTTGATCGACTATATCCGAACAAGGAACATATAGATAGGGTAAAGCCTGCAAGACAATCAAGATAATTCACACTCAAATCAACAAGGAGCAATAAGATGATAAAGACACTCTGTATCATAAACCTGAAACTTTATTATACCATATCAACCTCCTGTACTTAACCAGTTACATTTTCTGATACAATCAAACATTCACTCTTTCTCCAGGGACCAATCCAATCCAACATACTCACTAACTGAATAGACCATCCCCCCCTCCTTGGCCGGTTGCATTATTGTCATATTTCCATCTTGTGGAATGTGTAATGGCGCTCCATTTAGAGAAGACTAAGGGTCATCAAGCAATTGTTTTCACAATCATTGGGCACTGTATCTAATAGGCACAGAATCTTCATGCCGTTTCCAGGGATGTAACTCATTATGGAGTAGGAACCAAGACAGTACATCATTTGAACAACTAGTAATCAGGCAGTTAAGCATACAAACACAAATAAATGCCAAAAACTGTAAAAGAGTAGTACTGAAAATCTTACTTGATGAATATGCAAACAGGTCTTCTGGCCAGCTGGAGTCGACCCATATACTCTGATCACTGGAACCTCATTCACCTTCCCACCTACGCGATTCAGATATATAAGATGATAAAACACATATGTGTGTGTACAGAACCTTTTGTGTAGAACAAACAGTAGACCTTCAAGACTATATATCCTACAAAACACCACACATATAAAATAATAAAACATATGTTTTTGTATTCATGATGTGCAAGTATATCAGTTCTGCACAAGTATATCTGCAAATAGCAAGCACCAGGCTCCACAAAATTCCCTAAATTCATCATTTGTAATTCATTATGTAAGCATATATAATAACATACAAAAAACAACGAATAAGCGCTACACAGAGCTATGTCAGATAAACAATAAAATCTTTGGTAAGGATTAACTTCGGAAATACCATGGAAAGCGGGGACACTTGTAAGAGTATACATCAAAGATAAAATACAGAATTCATGATACCTTGAAAGCTACTGTAACATTGATCAAGGCCTGGAATTGGAGGAGACATGTAGTAATCAATTGATACTATACGAACGCTGAATATTTTGGGATCAGGGTGGGAGTCTTCCATTGATTTCAGAAAACTGAAGTAATTATTTACAATAGAATCAATTCCCACCGTCTGCAATTGAGATTAGGGTTTGATTGTAGGATGGATTAAGGGTTTTGAAATTTGGGGTTTATTTGGCGGGTGTCATTTGAAACTTCATCTCTACTCCCCTTCTTGTACTTGAAGGTCGTTTGACTAACCAACCCATAATACCATTCAATTTTTGGGTCAACCCGGATGGGTTAGCGGGTTAGGCTCGGTTTTTATTAAGGCTCTCCTTGCTAAAAATGAGCTAGCTTATAAGCTAGTCTATTTAAATATATACCAGAAGCTAGTTTATAAGCTAGCTTTTTGAAACGCTATTTTAAGTAGTTTTTGAGAAGCTTATTGTAACTTTTTACAATTATACCCTCATTAATATTAATTATTAAATTCAAAGATACCCTTTTTGGTCATTTTACATATTCATAAGTTAGTTTTTGCCAAAANCTACTAGCAAGCTTATCAATCAACAGCTAGCTTATCAGCTAGTTTGCCAAACATAGCCTAAGGCCGAATGGATTTTGTAGGAGAGAATAGGAAGACGAATGAGTATTGTATTGTTTGGTGTTTGGTTAACCTAATATAATCAATAAAAAGTTGTTTTATATTGAAAAAAATATGTTCCTTCAACTTAAAAATATAAAACATATTCATTTAATATCAAGAGATTGGAACGACATATGGGAAAAATAGTTAAGTACCTCCAATTTGGTCAGGAATGGAAATTAATGAATCTGCAAAAATGATTCCGTTATATAATATTAAAACCAAACAACAGTTTTCATTATCGTTATCATTCCTTACCCCAGACCAAACGCCTCCTTAATGTTCTGTTAACATGCTGAATAGATAATGTGAATGTCTAAAATCACTATTTTACCCCCTTAAAACCTTTTCTTCCAAACCCTCAATTAGAGCTCCCAAAATAAACATACAAATAAGAAGGCATAAATTAACCCGACCTAGATGAAAAACACCCTCTTCAATTTCCAATCCCATTCCCACTTTAATCACCTATTGTAAATGGCTTGCCATCATCATCATCAATGGCTTCCACGTACCCCTTTCAATTTCTAATTTCATCCTCATTTTTACCGACTTTATCTAAAGCCAAAATCAAATCTAACAGGATTGATTTTAAATCGTTCGAAGGCAACCCAACGGCCATTACACTGACGGAAAAACCAAGCTACTCATCCACCACCTGTAACCGTCCCTCTGATTTCCATCTGAAAATCTCATATTGGGGTTTTACCTGTTAAATACGAAAAAGGATTTTGGTTAAGATTGAAAAAATTGCAGGTTTTCATCCAGATCTGTTCATTCTTTTGCAAACAAAATCATATGCTTAAAATTAACTAGACCCAAGAAAACTTGCAGGAAATGCGACCAAGAACACCGGTGGCTGGAAGACCGGCGATGGAATGAGAACCACGAACGTGGTGAAGGCGTCAATGGAGATGCCGATGTGGAAACCATGGAAGGCGCCAACGGAATAGATGGAGAAGGCGTTTATAGATGTCTTTCTCTAGAATACAGGGTTTAATCGAGTGGTAAGGGAGAAGGGTAAAAGAGGGAAAAGTAATAGATTTTTGTAGTTGATTGTATATGACTTGGGTAATGTAGTAGCTGATGGCTGCGCGATTAAGCTATTATTGAATAACAGGATATGGTCGTACGAATAAGTCATATATATTATACAGCTCATTAAGTTGTTACCGATCAGCCCCTTGGAGGGGTTGATATCTATCATAATTTATAATGGTACGTTTGGTTTATGAAATCTGAAATAATTAGATGAAATTGGAATGTTGAATTATTTAACCAGATTTATTCTCTTGTTTGATTCAAGTTTTTTAATAGATGGGATGTTTAAATTCGATCAAATTCCATAAGAAGGAATTTACCATTCCTTGACAAATGATAGGAATTTCATTTGAATGGAATTTAATCCTTATATTATTTCCAAATTACCGTTACCCTAATTATTTTATTAAAGTACTTAATAATTATTTAGTTAATATATTTAATAATTATTTTATTATTATTTTGTTAAATTATTATTA
>LUCG01011591.1:0-11400 GCA_001633085.1 Carthamus tinctorius | reverse complement strand
AGTGGTATATGCGTGTTCCTATTTCAATAAATTATGAATTTTACTTGACGTGGTTTTGATTAATACTTGATACGTTATGGTATGCGTGTTATTAGAAATAATTTTTTGATTAAGTTTAATTCTTTTGGTATTACGTTTATAAATTCTTATACGATTACGTCTATAAATTATTACAAGATAAATTATTAGTTTTTATTATAATATGTAAGATATAAACATGTATGGTATCTCAAAACATTTAATTTAAAATAGATAATATAAACTAACAAAAAAATCCTCGTTTCCCCATTGGGGATACCCGTTCCCCGTTTGGGACGGGAATGGGTATATGATCAAATTCCCCGATCGGGGACGGGGACGGGGATGGGAATGAAGATAAGGGATCAGGGACGGGGATGGGGATGAGGATAGGGATTGGGATCCCCGCCCCATTCCCATGCCTACCTATGTTTGCAAGTTTTTTTTATCTAAATAAATTGTTTCTAATAAAAGCATCTCACTAATCTAAAAAAATTTGAGAAGATTATGTAACTAATTGAAAACTTATTTAAGCTCATTTATCCAAAAGATTCTGATTTTACGGTGTTTAGCTCAATAACCTCCCTAAAAGTTGCTTTTGCTAAATCACCTGCCAGTGAATTTTTAAGTTTTTACATAAGCAAATTGTTTTTGACCACAGACATGTAAAATAAAAACCATCAAGTTAAAATTTTTGAAAAAGACATGCATCTAATTAAAAACTCAGTTAGGATCATTTATAAATGAGCTCAATTCAAGCTAGTTAACTCAATAACCTTAGGCAAAAATATTTCTGCTATTATTAATTTATTTATGTTTCTTTTTCTTTTTCTTGGTGAAAAAATGTGTTGAATGGAATAGTAATATAGTTCCAGAGTATAGTTTCTTGGATGCTCGTGGGTTAGGAGCATATGAAGGCAAAGCTTTACAATCTGTTTCAGAAGTAAGTTTTATTTATTTATTTTGTTTTGTTTTTCTTTTGATGGTTTAGATGAGTCGTTGATTTATCGATAATATGATAGATATATGCACTGGATGGTCTTTCCGCTAACATCAAACCGCCACCGATCAATGACGGAACGCCAAACGAGAGCGTTGCCGACGTATTTGTTCGTGTGACGCAACTAATGTCGATTCTCGAAACTCAGTACTCCGAGGACACGGTTATCATTGTGTCACCAGACTCGGATAACTTGACGATACTACAAGCAGGTTTAGTTGGGCTCGATCTTCGAAGGTGAGTGATTTGATCATCTTCATTTTTCTTCCAAAGGTTTTTTAATCTGCAAAAAGAGTACCCCTTGAAACGGCCTAATTGTACGGGTCCCTCAACCATCATGGGGCAAGTGGGTGTACTGGCGAATTCAGGAATTTTGATGACATGAGACGGAATATAATAATAGATAAACAAGAAAGTAGAGAAATGAGAAACAAGTGATTTAAGATTGTTCACCTCGTTACTTGTTATGCTAAAATCATAGTGATCAATGTAAAATCCCACGTTGGTTGGGAAAGGGAACAAATATTGCCTTATAAGGGACTTGATATCTCATCTATCGGACGTGTTCTAAAACCGTGAGTCCATGTGTATGGACAAAGCAAACTACGTCTTGGATGTTGCAGATGGTATCATAGTCAAGAATCAGACGACTATGCCAGCAAGAGTCGATGGGCTCCCAAGGGGGTGGATTGTAACATCCCACATTGGTTAAGGAGGGAAAACTTGATACCTCCTCTATCAGACACGTCTTAAAACTATGAGTCCAAGTATGTGGACAAAATGGACAATATCTGGTGGTACTGTTTTGTCCGAGATATTAGTCTGTTACACCCAAAAGCATTTCTTGATTATGAATGTGCCACAAGTGGATTTTTGATATAAAATGCATACAAAAATCCTAAAAACTAACGGGTGATGTCGATATTTGCAGGCATAACGAGTTATCGTTTCAGCCTGGGGAGGTTCGATTCTTCGATCCTAGTAGCATTCCTACTTACAAGCAACCTGCTTCCGCTTTGTATAAATGTTTAAACCCTCCCAGTTGTACATGAATAAAGAGGAAAAAACACGATATAAGCTCGACTCTTTTTTGGATAAAAGTTGATTATCTGCTATTGCATCCCGCCACAGCAACCCGCCGCACACGGAAACAAAAACCCAACAACATCAATATGACAGAGCATTTTTTGGCTCACTGAGGTTAACAAAGGGCGGTCAAAAGGCACTATATGAACTTGACTCTTAAGGACTATATAAATATTATTTTTATATTTATTTGGGCTATTAATTTGTTAAATAATGAATTTGTCGCACGTTTTTAAAAATAAAAAGTATCATTTGTAACATGTTTCATTACAAATAGTTGCTATTATTTCTACAAAAGTAGAAAAGTAAGTTACAATTCAATTCTTAACAATTTCTGTACTTAAAAAAAAGTATTTGTTATAGTATCAGAATATTCAAGACATTAGGTACAATAATTATTATTTGTAAACATTTATCGAATACGCTTATATCTTCTCAATAGAAATAAAAGAAAATAAGTTCAAATTTATTTGACGCCTAAGAAACCATGAAAAAAAATTATTGTAATTGAGTTGGATTTTAAGGGTCGTTTAACAAACAGTTACGTAACAAGAAAAGAATTGTTAAATTTATTATGTTCTATCAAGTAACACTATTGGTTATCCTAATGAATTATTGGTAAGTATCTAATATCTTATAAGTATGAAAGAGTTTTCTTCCTTATTTATTGACTAAAGTGGTATATTACACCAAATGCTTACAAAATAGACAATGCTTATTACAAAATTGTTTGAAAGTTTGTTATAGTTTAAATTTATTGAATATTTTAAGAATATAATGATTACTGATATAAAAGAAAATTATGAGTTTCTCTTCTCTATTTTGGAAATGTTCTATGTAACGTCTCAGTCGAAGGATACTAGATATTGGTCATTTCGTCCATACCTTGCTTAACGGTGTTAAACACGTCTGGTAGATGAGGTATGTAGTTTCTAATAAGCAACACTCATTTCCCCTCCCTGACTGATGTGGGTCATCGTCAGACACCATTTCGTTTTCAAAATTTGATACAATTTGCAACATCTTAGGTCAATTGTAACAGATATTATCCATTTTGTTTACACTTGAAGTCATAATTTTAAAATGAGTCTGATAGAAACTAAACTAGATAGTATCTTAGACCCTTATAAGATACAATTCGTTACCGTCCAACCAATGTGGAAGCTCATGTTGTAAGGTAATTAAACATTTACTGTAGAAAATCTCTTGTGATTTGCATTTCGTTTTGGAATTATCCCTTAAGCTAAAGTTCATCCACCATCTTAGTTAACGAATGAGCCAAAATACGTATTATTGCCATGTTCCTGTGATTTAACATCTATATTTCTTAAATAACTAACAAGTTCATGCAAATTCTTTATGAAACAATGTAAATAAATAAAAGAAGTCACTATGAACATCAAGAACATATAAAGCATGTAATCTATGGATGGAAATCAGGTTGCCCCTCCTCACCACCCAAAATACGTCTTATTGCCATGCCTGTGTGTGTTATATGTATCCATTAGTAAACTGTGTAATCTACGGTTGGAAATTAGGTTGCTCCTCCTCACCACCCAAGCGCCTTATATTTTTCTAACTCGTGTGGTCTTTCAGTCACGTCCATTAGTAAATTTAATGAATAACTTACTGGGTACGCCAAACTTAATCCTTCTAAATACAAGATTTATCTATAGGACCTAAAGATTATGCCGATTTCCTAGGTTGTCACAATTAATACCGGATGTGAGTGACTATATTATTATCAACCTCAAATGTTCAACATGATATGTTGAATCCGTTTAAAGGTTCAATTGAACCCACTTAGATTTTTGCTTTCTATCAATACATTACATGGGTCGATAGAAACATTGAAATAAAGTTAGGAACCAATTCAAAACATATTCGCAACAAACACTAAACAACATGGAACAAAGTCATTTACTCTTGAAAAAGCAGATTAAATTACGTTTTCATTCATATGGTTCGATGAAAATTACCCTTTTCATCCCCATGATTTTGAAATTATGAATTTCTTCTCTATGTTTTATATTTCATCGTTGTTTTCGTCTTTATAATTTAAAATCTATTACCTTTTCGTCCCTATTGTTTAAAATTCATCAATATTGTCCCGTCTATTCGGGTTAATCAATTTTTAACTTTTCAAAAATTAACAGATTACCAAACCAAATAACATTCATTTTAATCGGTTTTGGTTATTCGGTTCACTAACCAGTTAAGTTGAATAAGAATTTCATATTTTTCATTGGGCATTTACTCACAAAAATTCCTCAAATTCAATGTTTATTGCTTATGATTTATATTTAAGTGTATCATACATTTATATCCAACAATTGACATGTATTATATAAAAAACATAATATACCAAAAACCTATATCTAACACAAGACATTATTTTCTTCATGCGACATTATCAAGTAAAAACGTGATAATACAAAAAAAATATCTACCATCATTAAAAAACATTACATAACAATGAAATATGTAAAATAATAATACGGTGTGTAGAAATTAGGTCATAAGCTGGGAGCCGTAGTAGGGTTTACAGACCAAGAGAAGAAAAATCTGAAGATAAACGCATACAAGGAGAAGATTTCTAGAGGATTCTTCATCAAGATTTGTCACGGTTCAATTCATTGTTTTAATGATATTTGAATTCATGATTAGTTTTGATTTAGATTATAATACCATATCTATATGCTAGTTTTCTTTGTGTTTACTATGTATTGATGAACTTTTGATGATGTTTGGGTAATCTTATGGTTTGATAATAAATTCTTGAATGGTTGTTAACTTCAATTCAAGTTTATAGCTTTAACTTTCACTATTTTAATCCATTAACTGATCGTATCTAGATGAGGAGAAATCTCCATAGTTAATCAGTTTCCTCTATCTTTCTCTTTGGTGACCTGACTAACAATCTACCAGAAACGAAAATTGGGATTGGGATGCGATAACCGAGTTGATTTTGTCTGAAAACCAGTCTTTGAGAAGAAGTCTCTTAGATTGAAGGATCAAGTGAAAACCGGTCGATAATTGGCTAATAATCTGGATAGTATCAGTTATAGGAGGTTATGAGGTGAAAACCCCAACTCTAATATAATTGCTATTAATGGAGATTAGGATAAATTTAGTTGAATAAATTATAGGGAATTTATCTATCAATGTTTTACTTGTGAAAACCAAACTGATTCAGGAGGAAATTTATTTGCAATAAATACAATATTTTTTCCAAGTAGTGGTTGCTTATCAGTTTATAGTCTTCTTATTGTTTTCATTTATTAGTAATAGTTATTATCAAACAACTCTCCTAATCGCAACTCTACCAGATTAGTCAATAAAAGCTTTGATGTTTCATCTAGCTTAACTATTCTCTGTGGAAGAACGATACCGGATACTTACCGGTACTATACTATTCGCGATTAAGTCACACTTTCCTGTATTGTGATAGTTTAGTTTGAGTAATTTAAGGGTTAAATTTGAAGATAATTTTATATATAGAAAATACCAGACCACAAACCATATAGATATAATGGTCGGGTTCCGGTAATAAGTTAAGTTAACACGAGAAAATGTCACAAGTGGTTATCAATATTTGGATTCACATTAAGAAAAGATGTACTAGATCAATCCCCGTACCGAGCACGATTCATAGGTGAGTTTGAGATTAAGGGGAATTTTTTTTAATAAAACCTCGTAAGTCTGAATTGGTTAGGCATTTTTACATTTAGACCATTTTTTTCTAGATTTCAAATCATCTTAAGTCTTAGGGGGTGTTTGGGATTACTTATTAAAACTGCTTATTTGCTTATTGTGGTTTGAAACAGAAAATAAGCAATTTTGAATGTTTGGATAAAATGTTTATCATGACACCAACCAGCAAATAAACAGTTTTAAAGAAGTCAAAAGATTTTAACTTTTCCAACCAGTAATAAGCAAATAGGCAGATAATCATAAGTCATTTTAAACAAGCAATCCCAAACACCCCCTTAAATACACTTGAAATAACTTCTTAAATGTCTTCTAATCGCTGCTCAAGTTCACATAACTAAGTAATGTAGTCTTCCACAATTGTGTTTATTTTCTTTCTCATGCCAATTGCTATGTTGGATTTCCCCTTTTTTATTTATAGGTAACTAATCCATATTTCAGACTTTAGACATTACGAAAACAAACAATCTTATAATTTCTGACTTCAGCATCACCTCTTATTAATCAGAAGACTTCAAACATTTTAAAAAAACAAACAACACCTAAAATTGATCAATGGTCCAAATCCCCTTCTCATGACTCTCACATTAACTCAGCTCAGCTCAACTTCTCACACAATCATTCGCCATAGAATTAAACCATAAGAACGAATCTCGTAACTTGTAACAAACTGTAACACCCAATTTCATTTTAACAAAAATATCTAAACGATAAAGTAACCAAAGTTACGGAAGCTTAAATTTAAACAAAATTTCAACCTGATTCCCAAAACGTTTCCCAAATGTAAATATCTTTTAAAAAACCTCAAAAATATAACACGTTTGCAAACCATAACATTCCCAAATAGAAAAAAGAAGATTAAATAATCGTTTTCGATCACTCTCGACTAATGCTGAACTGAACCATCCGAGCCATCAAGCCACCACATTTCCTTTATCTTTTGATGAAGTACCTGACACTAAACCACATAAACCACACGGGTTAAACATTAAGCTTAGTGAGCACAAATCTAGGTTCTATGAATGCACATACATAATCATAAGCATACTACAAAACTGGACATGTATCATGACTATTACTCAAAGTGTAAGCACTAAGAGTATCATAACTGACATTGGTACCAGGCCTCATAACCCAAAACAACTTCCCTAGGGGTAACAAATACCGCCATAGATACTATCATAACATTACATGCCAGTTCACAAATCACATAACACTTTATGGTCAAAAGCATATCAGTGATGAACACAGGTTAATGTATTCACCTGACAATGGAGTCTGAATGCTACACACTTGGTATATTTCACACGTACAAGTTCAAGCACCTAAAAATACATATAACATACCCATAAACAACATTTCAACATGAACTCTAAAACCGTACCCGAACTTTCGAGCCTTAGACATAGTATATCTATCCCAATGGCTCCCAAACTCCACCAATTATCTTCTAATGAAATCCCTAAGAGAATGCCATAAAAGAAAACCCCAAACCGGACCCGAACGCAAAAATGCGTTTTCGAACTAGTGGGATCGACGGGTTGGGGGCGGGTAGTCACCCGCGGGTGACCCGCCGTTACCCGCAAGTTGAATTCCCTGCGGGTTGACGCCCCTTGCAGCCGAGAACCAAACCTCAACTTGATTTTTGGCCAAATTGACCAAATTGAGTCATACAAAACCAATTCTAATCGTATACCAACAATCCATAAACATTTAGACATCATAATACATCAAATTGGTGATCCAAAGATCACCAATTTCACCATAAATCAAAATAACCCTAACTCATGAACCAACTAACGAATTGATGCATAAAACCATAAACGGAAGATTACCTTAAGCTACAACCACCACCAACAACCGCATAGATTCTTGCTTGATCCCAATTTGATGATCCTCTCTTGCAATTGGCACAAAACGCTCAAATACTCCCTCTCCCTCTTCTCAAAATCGTTCTCTGAAAATTGGAAGAGATATGGGCTTCCAATTTCTTATATACATGGCACACATAATCCTCAACTATTCAAAATAACACACCGACCCTCGAACATGAAAATACAAAAACAACCCATATATTTAACTTGACCTTGACTAAGCACGTTAAATACTAACTTTGGAAAATGGGACGTTACACAAACCATAAGAAAGAATCGCGTAACTTTTAACAAACCACAGGGACCAAACCCATAATTTTTTCAAAAAGAATAATAAAAAAGGAGACCTCCAAATACCCATGGAAGATTTTGGACCATAAAGAGCACTATTGCAGTAGACCCCTCAAAACCACCCTTCATTTATCAAACCTTCCCAACTTTCTTTCTCATTCGTCACTCCATTTTTCAGCTCACCTGCAAAAACCCTTTGCTTTTTTCCCATCGAATCGAATCAAATCAAAATCAAAATCAAAATCAAAACCAATTTTTTCTTCTTCCGCCATAACCCATTTCCAATCTCCAACACTTCCCCAATTTCACACACACCTATACCCACCAAAACCACTCGTTTCCCCTCTCATGATTCCAACCTTCCAACACCCACAAACGGAAAACAATCAATTTCGTGTTTCAGTAGAAACTAGGGTTTCCAATTGTAGTATCTATGGCGGTCAGAGGCGTCGATTTTAAGTGGTTAGTTCTAATCACTCAACTCTTTTGTTTCTAAATCTCTAATTCGATACGAAAATTGTAAAATTAAGTTTGATTCTCACGAGCTTCAGTTGTGGAATTTCTGTAGGTACGATGGGTTTTTCCTATCGATGCTTGCAACTAGTATGTATCCTTTTTGAATTGATACTACTATTATACAGTTAATTACTTTTGTTTAATATGATCTCCCCCCTTTTTAGTATATGGTTTTTGTGTTTGTGATTCTTGACGACTGTGATCGATAGAATCATCGTTGCGATCAATTGGAAGCGTTACCATCTATGTACACACCCTTTGCACATATGGATCGTGGTGGGTAATTAGCTGATGAATCCGGATCTTGCTTTTGTGTTCTTATAGCTTTTTGATCAATGGGTTTTGTTTGTTGCTTTTGATTGTATGATTTTAGGTTGATTATACGGCTGTTTTTGTTTTCCGTTTGTTGATGTTTGTGGACAATGGACTTGCTGCTGGAATGGGATTGTAAGTTCTTAGTTCTTGTTGATTTTGTTATGAATTTATGTTTATTTTGGAAAATTAGTGTTACTATGGTAATGTGAGTTGAATCTATGGTTTATGTCTTTATGAAAAAGAAATTTTTTAGCTTGAAATCTGTTTAAAAATTTAAGATGTTATGAGCCGTTAGCATGATGAATAAGTCCATTTTTCGATATAATTCTTGAATTTCAACGTCTTTAATGGTTTCATAAGTTAGGGATACGGGTTACGATTGTGCGACTAAGATAACCCCTAATTCAATTATCGAGTTGTTTTGTTCTTTAGCTTGAGAGGGTCAAGAAAGCTGTCAAGTAAAGGTCATGACTTTGGGTTCCACCCGATAAGTTGTTAGTTCGATCTCCTTAGGGACATTGGGGGATTTTACCGACTGTTATCTTCAAGGCCTTGTTGGATTAGTGGAGGTTCATGTAAGCTGGCGTAGACATTATGGATGGACCCGGTGTAGTGCATACGGTGGCACGGGCCACCACTTTCTTACTCCGTTGTAGTGTAAAATATTACAGGGTTGTGAAAAGTGCCATTGTATCTATTTGTTGTGTGCCACTGTATATATTTTGGAACTACAATGAGGACACGTCACACATATTTCCTTTTTTCGTAGTTTTAGCTTTTAAGTTCAAATTTATTATGTTTCTGAAAAGAAATTGCATTAAAAGAATTGAACCCAGGACCTCATCTATGAAAAGCAATGAACTAACCAACCAACCAATGGTGACTTTGTGAAATATACATATAATTGTTTCTTATAGTCAAATGGTGTCACTACTTAAAAAAAAATTCTATGTCGTCTTTGCACGCATGGTTACCAAAGTAAGGTTGTTTCGTTCCTTCATGATCTATGGAAGGGTGATGATGGTGTTTGTACTTGGGTTTAAATATGACATTCTTTGTTACACTAGGATGTTTTTGGGGCATCTCATAGTAAATGATGGTTATTGAGATTTTTTGTGTGTGGATTATTGTTTATCAAGATTACGGATGAATTTGAGTGGTGGTGCCATCTAAATAGGGATTTTGGTCGGCAACAAAGACAAGCTCGTTTTTGTGGAAGAGTGGTGGTGCTATCAATTCTTTCCGTGTTGCTTTATCCGTTTCTATGGGCATGGACTATTATCGGTTCTCTATGGTTCACTAGTGCAAAAGATTGTGTATGTTTCCTATTCTTTTCCTTCCGTTATTAGGGGGTGTTTGGTTGAGGGAATTGAGGGGTAAAATAGGCCAATTACCCCAAATCAATTAATTTCCGTACCTGACCAAATTGGGGGGAAATGAAAATTTTATTCCCGCTTACTCCATCTTTGGATGTTGAATGGACATATTTTCTATTTTCACGTTCAGTGGAACATATTTTATATTTTTCAAGTTGGAGAAATATATTTGTATTAAAAAAATTATATAGAACAATTTTTTTTTGTTAAATTATATTAGTTTAACCAAACGACATAAGTGTGGTGCTCATTACCATTCAAGTGGGATATACTTGTTTCGTTTGGTTTGATTTCTTAATAATCAGTATTTGTTTCTCACACTTTTGCACAAGCCTAAGATTTTTACTGAAACAATCGCTTGACCCTTTGGGGTAGAGGTCGGGTCTGCCAATCTCACCCGGACACCCTATTCTCGAGTGGGATTTTATGGGTTCGTTTGGTTTATTTTTTAATATTTAATTATTAGAATTTATTTAGGTGGGGAGGGAGCATATTACACTTAATTTTGAAAGAATCCCGTGATGACGGGTTTTACGTATGTTTCATTTCAGTTGCCCGAAGAAGGTCAGAAATGGGGTTTCCTTATATGGTTGCTTTTCAGCTACAGCGGGCTCGTTTGCATTGCTGGCATGTGTATGAAAAAGGTATGATATAAACTTAAATACAATCCGAGTTTCACATTTTGAGATATATGTTTATATAACGTCTCTTCTGTAGTGGTTAACAAGAAGGCAAGCGCATTCGCTACGTGCTCAACAAGGAATTCCTATTTCGGAATATGGGGTACCCTCAAAAATCTTGTTTTACTTCCTTTTTTTTAAGCCATATGTAGAGTTAACTTCTTTAGAGCATATGGAGCTTTTAGTCTTTTATGCTAGTTACTCATGACAATCTGTTGTTAATTGCGGTGTATCGGTCATAAGCAAAATAGGGGTGGAAATTGTGGTTTAGGATAATAGCGGCGCAATTTACCGCTATTTCACTGCTATTTCGGTCTGCAATACGATATTTTTAGTTGGGCCTCTTTTGAATCTATTGTTTGCATTTTTCGTATCTTTTTGGTTTTTATTTGACTTGGGCCCTTATTTTATTTTAATCAAGGCATATAATATGTTATGTATGCATGCATGCATACATATATATAAATAAATGTATAAAGGGAGGTTCATACGAGAAGCATGTCAATTTAAGAGAAAGCGAGGAGCAATCTCAG
>LUCG01011446.1:0-10317 GCA_001633085.1 Carthamus tinctorius | reverse complement strand
AAAAGAGGGAAAAAAAGAGAAAAACAAAGGAAAAACAAAAAAAATAAAGATAAGTTAGTAGTGGTACAAATAATCCTTAGTCCAATAATTGTTAGGGGATGACCGAAGTGTGCGAAAGAAAGAAAAAAATGGAATAAATTGAAACCCGTAAACCACCTATATAAGCCTCTATCACTCCCGCATCACCTTAACCCTTAGCCTAACCCAAAGTCCACATTTTATGCGACCTATTACGGCTTTTAGACTTGAGAACTATTTCAAACGCATCAAAAGTGTATTTCTTGATTGGAACGGACTTGAGCGTATACACCACACTTTTATACACACTTGAGTGACTTGAGCAAAACTGTGAGTTCCTATCCAAGTATGATCACTAACCCTTCCCCTACCGGCTGCGTAGTTTTTGCGAAATTCTAGGCAATACGTTTTTGTGTTTCGTTTGGTTCGGTGTCGTGGCGGTTTGAGCACTTAGGCAATTTGGTATCTCTCTTCCGTAGTAATCTAAACTTTTGGTAATTTTTGCAATTTTATACGGAAAACCAAAGTGTTTAGTTATGTTTAGTAGAATCATGTTTCTATTTGTTTTGATGATTGTGGAGATTATCACCTTTTATTTTTGTTCCTTTCCTTTATTTCTTTTTGTTATCTTTGGCTATTCTCTTCCTTGGGGACAAGGAAGGTTTAGCTTGTGGTTAGTTGTTTGCACGTTTTAATTTCTATCTTTTATGCATTTTAGTTTAGCTTTTCTTATCTGTTTTTAGTGTTTCTCATGCATTTTTCCTTAGTTTTTGTTTAGTTTTTAGTTTAGAGTTATCTACGTGTCCTGTGTGCATTTAACAATCTTGGTGCGAGTGTTTTTACAGTGTGTAGGTGTGCATGGTGGAGGATTGATCGTGGGTATCTTGGAGGATGAGGATGATGGAGGGGACAAGAAGGACAAAGACGAGAAAGACGAGGAAGATGGAGGGGACGAGAAGGACAAAGACGAGAAAGACGAGGATGATGGAGGCGACGAGAAGGACAAATACGAGAAAGACGAGGATGATGGAGGGGACGAGAAGGACAAAGACGAGAAAGACGAGAAGGACGGAGAGGGCGTGTGGGAGAAGACCCCTTAGAGATGAAGCCAAGATGAAGAATAAGCAAAAGTTTGGTTTTCACCAACTTTTGCAACGCTAGTGATCGCTAGCCATTACCACGTGCGATCGCTAGCGCCGCCTACAACTTTCGCGTTTTAAATTCTCTCAAGGGCATTTTGGTCCTTTTTCCTTGACTTAAATACATTTTTAGACCTAGTTTTCTGCAACTTTTCATCAGCAGTCATACTTTTCATAGTTTTTTAGGTAATTTTGGATTGGAGTTAGATCTTGGGTGGTTTTTCTGGATTTAGGAGCTCTATGGTTCGGATTCTAGCCGACGACACAATAGATTGCTTCAATCAATTGAAGAAATTTGTGTTTTGAGTAAAATCGTATCTCCTTTTCCATTTAGTTCAACCCCTTTGCTTTTATTTTGGTGTTTATTGCTAGATTTGGGTATTTTGAGATTGTTGAACTTATTTCCTGCACTTTTATATATGAGTTTATGATTTTCTGCACTTAATTTGGGTGTTATTCCATTATTTATCTTAGTTGCAATTGGTTGTTGATTTAGATTAATTTAGCCATCTAATTTGTCTAATTGGTGTTTTGAGATTGATATCATGTTAGGTTTTGATAGCTTTGATATTATTAGGTTATTTACATTCATTAGCATAATGTTAGAATTCGTTGTTTTTCGTCAATTGATGTCTATGCTTTGGTTTTTGTTTAAATTCCGTTTTCGTTGTAATGTAGCTTAATGATTTTATCTCTTTCCGATTGTTAGGAATAATGAATATGGGTAGTATTGGTCATTGTCTCGGTCAATTGTTTTCCCAAATGGTTTTTAACAAACGGGTTTCATGGTTTAATCACCTAATGGAAGTTAGTGGTTTGCAATTAGATCACGAGTTTTAAATTGTTTTTCCAATAACAATGATTTAAACGAAAGTTCAGTCGTTGTTTAGATAAATTGGCCGGGAACTTCTATAACACCGTGGAAATAGGTGTCTTTATTAGTTGGAGATTTTATTGAGCGCTTGCATCTTAACGGAATTCGGTATGGAAATAACCGAATCCCGCTTAAGAAAGGTCCACATATTCTTGGAAGAGGGACCCAGACGTTTTTAATGCTCAATAACCGACACTTGAACGGATACGACCCAATATTCATTGCTCCTAACCTTTTAGCATAATTACCTCCTTGCTTGTTTTTGATGTCTTAATGCTTTTGAGTTCGTCTAATTAGGTTCTATTTTTAGTTTCCCGTTAGATTTCAACGTCTATAACTAGTTTCGAGTAGCGTCATAGTTAATTAGTTGTTTTGCTCTCGTTTTGATGTGTTAGGCCTTAATTGGCTTTCCGTGTTTTCCTTTTTATCTCTAGTTTAATTAGCTTAATCATCTCCTTAATTGAGTTCCTTGGTTGTTTTTAGATTAGAATAACTAGTTTTCTTTTCCGCCTAGTGTTAATCAAAACCAACCTTGAAAAAATGGTTTTGCACGACTAGCTACACTAGAGGAGTAATCCTATGCTTGATCCGTTGTCTCCCCGTGTTCGACCCATATGCTACGTCATCGTACGCTTGCGGTAACTTTCTTACGGGAAATAAAGATTTGTTTTGTTAATTAAACGAAAACACATTTTAAGGCAAACAATCGTCCATTTGCCCAAAGATCCTGATGAATCATTCTCTTCGGTGTGGACAACCTATCCCCACCTTTGAAACACGTCCAAATTCTTTAAAAGGACTGGCAAACCCACCACTCAAATCGTCTCCAACCTCTTTCGGATACATATCAAGTTGTCCCACCTCCGCAACAAAGAGAAGAAAACCTTTCATATGTCTTTGTTGTCTTCTAGGATATTGATAGCCTCTTCTGCTTTATCGAAAAGAACACTAACTGAGAACCCCTAGATACCGGAGGTTGATGTCCCTCCAACCTTCTTCATCAAAAAGGTCCCCCAGCCCTCTGAGAAACTCCACACTCTTACAATTCCCGACCCAGACGTTACGTTAGGAGCTAGATCCACCATTTTGACATCAAAACTAAAGTCTTGCACCTCCTTCTCCGATGTTTCTTTCTCCAACCCATCCACTTGTTTCCTTGTCACATTTTCTACTGCCTCGCATATGATAACTTCTTTCTTTCAAGGGTCGTAAAACCTTCAGGTCCTCGAACTTGATCCGTATTGAAGTTGTTCTTCCGATTTCTCGAGTGAGATGGTTTGTTTGACGCTAATGACCTGTTGAACCTGGTCACGTTAGCTCTCAGCTTAAAATTTATGATCCAGATCTTGTAAATGTCTTCTTCCAAGTATGTGATGTTCTTAACTCCAAAGAATCTAGCGAACCCAGATCTCCTACCTTGAATGTTTGACCTCCTGTAGGGTGCGTTTGGTACACTGGACAGGGTAAGACAGGACAGAACAGAACAGCCTTGTCCCATGTTTGGCGTGCCCCTAAATTAGACTAGCTGGAACACACTTGAACAAGTGTGGGACACGTGACTTCATGGGTCTACCCCTGGAACACAATGGAACAAGCAATTTTTGACCAAATTACCCTTAAATAACAAACCTAATACTGACTTCTTTCTTATGCGACCTTCTTCTTCACACGCCGCACTCTGTACTACGACCTTCTTCCTCACGTCGTCGCTCATTCCTCACATCGGAAGACGACCTGCTATCAGTTGGAATCTCGTCGCTGCTCACGTTGCTCGTTCCTCACTTCTCTCGTTGCACACGTCACTCAGGTAAGCAGATTTTCGCTGCTCTTGAATTCGCTAATTTTCTTGTAATCGATTCACTTCTATTGTTCTTGTAATCAATTACCTAATCAATGGCAAAATCGATTTCACATGATTGATAAATCTGCTTTTCTTGTAATCGATTCACATATGTTTTTCTTTTGTATTGTTGGAGTTTTCTTGGATATATGGTCTGGTTTCATGATCAATATGTATAACGTATGTTTATAGCTTCTGAATATACCCTCTGTTTATAGCTTATGTTTCTGAATATAGCTTCTGTTTATAACTTTTGTATTATTGGGTGTGATGTAGCAATTTACATGGATTTGTGGTACAATGATCACAAATCTGCTACTTGTTTTTGTGTTATGTTGTTCTTTTCTTGTTGCTTCACCGTTTATTTATTTTCATGTTCTTTTCTAATGATCACAAATCTGCTACCATGTATATGAGTTATTTATAATCAGTTTGTTGTTTGATTATCATGTATATTTGTTGTTTGATTACCAGAAAAAAACGATTTTCTGTTTATCAATTATGCTCTTGCTTATCAATTAAGCTCTTGCTTAGATTGTTTATAAATTTAGATTGATTATTTAATAAAAAACACTAAACGGTTCATCAGGGGTAAACTGGTCATTTTAACATGTTCTGCTTTGTCCTGTCATGTCCTTTCGTATTTTACCAAACGCTAGACACCTGTCCCATCTTGTCCTGTTATGTCCCGTCTGCGTACCAAATGCACATGTAACAAACACATCCACTAGCTAGAATGTTGTGTAGAGTCTTCCACATCTCTCTTTCATCCTAGCTCCCCGGGAAGTTGGAAACAAAGAACGTCATGACCTTTCCATTGAGATTGTCCTACTTTGTTTTCCTTCCATTATCCCCTCTGAATCGCTCCGCCGTAATCTCCTTGGCTTAAACTCTCTCTTTGTTTCTTTCCCTTTCTCTCTCTCTCTCTCTCTAGCCATCTCTAGAAATTCTACTCCTATTTCGTACTTCTAGCATATATCTATTTGTCTAGTTTTAACATATTCAATCAAAGAAATGTGTTGATTCCAATTGAAGGTGTTGCAGGTTGTTGATGAGACTCCTAAACAAGAACGTGAACACAATGATCCATATCTAAAGTCTGAAAACCATGTGGAGAGCAAATTCTCATATCCTGATGTCATTTGGAGCGATGTAAGTCCTACTTTGTCTTGTGTACAACTTAATAAGTAAATTTATATGCAGACATTTCAAATTGGATTATCTTTTGTCTTCATTTCTTTCACGTGAGCGGAAGCTTAGGTCCTATACTTTTGGTTTCATTTTATGGCTTCCATTTGCATAGTGTGAGATAAATGAAGAAGGTCCAGAAAGTGGACAATAGAGTGTTCGGAAACTTTTCAAAAATAGTAAATAAACTTAAAGTGTTTTAGGTTGAGTCTTAGAAAGAAAAGAAAAGATAGCTTTGGTGGGTTTCACCTTGTTCAACATACACGTGAAAGAATGAAACAAAGTGTATATATACCTCTATAAGTGGAAGCATTTTTCATATATTAATTTTTTATATTGGAGTTGGTGGGGGACCTAACAGGCACCCTTACGTGTGACCGTGGACACAATGAGGCACTTTGATCGTGCACCTTGCACTTCGCACACATGGTGTATATGTAGTTTACTAGTTTTGTCGTTATTTTTAAATCTCAAAAAGCCTAGTATAGATGCTTAGGTGTGGGTAGTATGGTTACATATAAATGGGAAAACAAATCCTACAGAAGGGAGGACGTTGTTTGTCCCCTCCCCACCCACCTTCCTCACTTACTAAAATAGATANTATATATATATATATATATGAGACCCCCTATACACATAGAGCTATATGCCTTAATATACCTACTAAGTTTCAGTAAAAACATGTGGAAAAGAATGATTTCTTCATCGAAAATGTTATGTCAAACGTATTCGGTCTCTTCCCCTTCCCATTCCCTTCATTTCATGTCACTGGAGAAATTGATGATTGAATCAACCACCCACACCATTGCTACAACAGTTGCAAGGTCGGTCTTGGGGTTCTTTAATGCCGTGCGGAATGCCTAAAAGATGCTCCCACGTCGTTTCTTTATCAAACATAACATACTATCTTTAAGCGGTTCCGAACAGCGTTAAGCTAGTCTGCTCACTTTCATGCTGATTTTTATTAAATATAATAAAAGAATACAACTAAAAGGGGACAAAAATGAAATCCTAAATAACATAACATAAACTTAAACCACCTAAAAAAATGCATTTATGCATTTCTTAAAACAAAAATAACATTTATATATATCATATTTGTGTTCACTTCAACATGTAGAATTTGAAAGAAAAGAAACTAATAAAGTAATTTTAACTAAAATAATAAAGTTATATTAAATTACAACTTATGTCACCCAAGCTGAAAATAATATGGAAAAATCATTCATTACAGGTACAGAATTTCATGTACAGAAGTACATGTACGAAAGTACAGGTACGGAAGTACAAAAGTACAGGTATAAATCAAAACAATCTCAATCTATGAACAAAAACAAAAATTAAACTGCATATCAACATGCATAGTAACAAAACCAAAGCAATTGCAAATTAAAAAGGGGTTTATTTCACGAAATTGTATTCAACTTGTCACGAAAAATTATTGTATGTACTGTACTTCCATTTTTACCATTTGGCATATCAAAGTTTAAGAAATGGTCATTTTATGTATCCAACTTTATCAAAATCCATCATTTAATATATCCAACTTGTCATAAAAGTGTATCCAACTTGTCAAGAAAATAGTTTTGATACGCCAAATGATAAAAATGGAAGTACGGTACATACAATAACTTTTCGTAACAAGTTGGATACACTTTCATGAACTAAACCCATTAAAAAACAACAAATATCAACAGCCGAACTTTAGTTTTACATTTATACCAAAATTTTGGCATGACCTATTCAAAGTCGATATATGCCTGTTTTATATCCGGTGAATTATATGTACATATACTCTAAGCAAATCCCAAACCACAAGCGGGTATTTGGACCACGTATATTAACTACTAATAAAAAACATATTCGAAATGTGTTGATATAAAATCTATCTAAATATTATCTTGAACAAATCTATAGTTCCATTCTCGGTAATCTAACACCTTATATTAGTCGGTAGTGTCACCTATAACAATGCTTGCCTCCGTTAGTACCATCAATAATATCATCTCATCTTGATCCTAGGATACACATCGACAAGTAAAAACATATCAGACGTCACGCTTGATGAATTCAAGAGTTTATGTAATAAATCATTATATCAAAATCAAACTGATCCAAATATCCAAATCAATGCATGATTGGTTATAAATTTTAAAATGAGGTAACAACCATCACACCATGTGGGGGGATCCACAACATAACCGGAATCAATGAAGGAGCCCTTCCCAACACTTCACTTATCCGTTAGGCTAATTTCGGCATAATCACCATTTGCACGTTGCATCCTACATACACTATGCCTATTAGCCGAGTATCTGGCACCCATCCGTGCATGGTACTCTAACACCGCCCTAATAGGGGCAACCCTTCAACGGTAAAGGGAGCGACCCCAATACAAACGCAACAAAGGAGGTGACCCTAAGTTGCGAGATCCGGATCTAAATACATCACGTTAGTGAGCAAACAAATAGCTCACAATACCTCATCAAAATCATATCCATGTAGTTTCTCATAACAATTTAGCGTGCTTATTTTCACTTTTAAGTATACTTTCGCCTTTGGAGCCGCACCCCGTTCTAGAGCCAGCGGGTTCTGAATGACCCCCCTCTCATGGTTAAAAAAGTGGTTAACCTTCTCGAAGAAATCCATATCGTCCATCCGAATTATCTCCATTACAGCCAACTCCCCTATCCCTTTCCCTATCGAAAAACTAGGACTCTCCCTTTCTAGAAATGCTAACCAAGTGACACACTGCGGCCATGGGTCATGAAAGAGGTTGGCCCCCCATCCTCCTTAACTATGTATGGCCAATGAACTCCTCACTTTAGTCCATTTGTTTTTTCCCTTCTTTAGGCTCGGGTCGATAGTCGTCGTGGTAGTAATGTCCCGGAGCCCAGCTACCGACCTGGGGCGCCGGTCGGGAAAGTCATAAAGCTGCGTTGAACGTAATTCGTCAAGGGCGTTACCACAAGAGGCTTGGCAATTCAACTGAAAGTTTCTTAGACTAGTCCCAGCGGGGAAACTTACTTCCGAGAGAGCTGCTTNATTGTTAGGACCAATTTGTCCTAATTAGTGAAAGTTTTATAAAGTAAGCTTTGAGAAGGTTTATTTTATATTTAGCTAATTGTGTAGCTAATGGGCTTGGGTTTAGGTTTTTGTATATGGGCCCTATATATAAAGGGCATAGGGTTGGGAAAAAATGGGTGTGGAAGCATATTCAATGAGAGTCTAGTGTGTGTTTGTGAGTGTGTTCTTGTAGGTGTGCTTTGAGAGCTCTCTTTAATAAAAATCAAGAACACTATCTTTTTGTCTCTAGATTTCTCTTATAAATCCTCTTGTTGTTTGATTATTTTGGAATCTACAGCTTTCGCCTCGGTAATTCCCTAACGAGAGAGAGCCGATGCAAAAGTAGCACTTTCATAACATTCATTTAAATCATGCATTTCTCACTTAAACATAAGCGGAAGAAATCAGTTATGTAAAATACACATTTTTTACGTGTACCCAATTTTAAGACTACTTAAACTCACCTTTGCTAGATTAAGTATAATCTAGTTTTCAACCGACTTGCATCCACATTGCTACCCAGACAAACAACGTATGATCACCAGATCAACATAATCACTAAACAAAATATGTAGACAACCCTCTTACCTTTCTAACCCATTAAGAAACATCCTAACCGGATTTAAGACCAATTTTACACGAATATTTGAAGATTGATTATGCATTCCTTTCGTAAAACAGACCAATTGTGATAAACTCGATTTTTAAGCTACGTAGAGTCCACATTAGCCCATACTCAAAGTGACCAACTGTAAAAGACATCCTAACATTTCCAAAAAAAACTATTATAAGCTTAAATCCAAGTTATAAGAGATTTATCAAGAGTTTACAACTTTCATCAATAATGCAAACATCAATTTCGACCAAATCAGGTTATGGTTTGAGTTACACATTCAAAATCCAATATTGAACTCCCAATTAAGAAATACAAGATAACTTTGTGAATCCTAAAAGTATACATTAAACTACTTGTAGAGGTTGAAGACAACAATTTGGAAAACAACACAATACACATCTATTACGAAAATATGGTCAATAAAAGACATCCTAACATTTTCCAAAAAACTATTATAAGCTTAAATCCAAGTTATAAGAGATTTATCATGAGTTTACAACTTTCATCAATAATGCAAACATCAATTTCGACCAAATCACCTTATGGTTTGAGTTACACATTCAAAATCCAATATTGAACTCCTAATTAAGAAATACAAGATAACTTTGTGAATCCTAAAAGTATACATTAAACTACTTGTAGAGGTTGAAGACAACAATTTGGAAATCAACACAATACACATCTATTATGAAAATATGGTCAATAAAAGTACTCTAAATCGGTATTTATATGTTTTGGCTTAATAACAAGATGCTAGAAACCCTAGGTAATTTAACCTAAAAGAAATATAAAATTGGTTACCTTTAGTTTTGAACCACAACGATAGAGGAAGAATCGGATAATGAACCCCTGATGTGTATATGGGTGAGCAAGACTATGAGAAGTCGTGAAGCCGGCGATTTGAAGAGAAGCAAGTAAAAGCATGTGATCTAGGGAAGAAAGTGGAGAAAAATCGTGAAGTGAACCCTCCCCCCCCCCCCTTAATTCAATTTCATCGTATTAATGATATTTTGCACAACCACCCCATTTGGTTCCGAGTTTGTAATGTCCGACCAATAGAAAGCATGATTGAGTTGAGTACGTTGTAACCCTTATGGTTGACGTATCTTATGAATAGTCTGAAGTGCGGTTTTAGTGCGCTTTGAGATAGGCCAAAGCTGTTATTAGAAACGTCAGCAAGAAAAGACAACAACTTGTTATGGTATCATCTATTGGGGAGTCTAGCGAGGATATCGATATAGAGTTTCACCGGTATTCATACCCGTCTATTAACTATTTTTAATTGATTCATATATGAACCTATGTAAGTGTATTTTAATCACGAGTTCATATATGAACTTACTTGTCGTCTATTTGCAAAAGTTATGAAACTACCCCTCTTTCTTCTACAAACCTATGCGAGGAATTATCCGGTGTTTCACAGTCAAAGCCACAAATGTTGACTGGNAGAGAGGAAAGTTCAAATGTGAACTCAATTTTGGTTGTGAACATGAGGACGAATGTCAGCCACTAGTCCGGTCAATAAAGACAGCTTTGACCGGGTCCCCTCCTTTAATAATCTCCACCCTCCCATGAA
>LUCG01011433.1:0-11809 GCA_001633085.1 Carthamus tinctorius | reverse complement strand
CATCTTGTTGAGGATGGTGGCGCCGTCGTTGGTGATGATGACTTCGCCGGAGGCGGTGGAGATCATCTTGTCCATTCCTTTGGGGCCGAGGCTGGTACGGACGGCGTCGGCCACCGATCGGGCGGATTTGATGTTGGCCATGCGGATGTCGTCCTTCCGCTTGTTGTCGACGTAGCTCTCCGTCTTGGAGGAGCGCGGTGCTGGAGCTGCCATGGCCGCCATTAACGTTCGGTGATCAGTTTGAGTGAAGTGGAGATCTCGATTCGGAGATTTGGGAATGAATGTGAAGGTTGCAGAAACCCTAGGATGGAAATGCAAATGGGGTGAAGAGAAACCCTAGTAGTGAAAGGGAAAACAAGTTACAAAACGAGTGATGATGATATTTTTAACAATGGTTAATGACCAAAAAGCCCTTTTTGTATTCGTATTTTGTATGTTACATTCTTGGCCCTTGTGGTTTACACAAAATCATAGTTATGGATAACATTCCTACGTCGTTCTTGTTAGATTGTGCGTATATAAACAAACATTCATATTACAAATATATAAGGCGGAAACGAAAAATATACACAATCTTTCAGAGATCTGGTTACAATCAAAATACAAGCAACAAAATAAACTACGAGAGAAGGTTAGAGAAGACTTTTTGATGATCGGAAAGGTTCCAATAGTAGAAAACTCTCTCTGGCCTACCTCTCCCCAACAAATGGGAGTTTTGCACCTCCTACTGTACAACATCTCGTACGGAGGCATGTCAATGCTGTCATGGAAGCTATTGTTGTATGAAAACTCTGCCAATGGCAGATACGCCTCCCAGTTGCCTCCAAAATCTAACACGTAAACTCTCAGCATATCCTCGAGAGTCTGTATTATTCTCAGCCTACCAGGGATGCAGCGTACTATAAAAAGAAAGCTGAGTATTATTCTCAGAAGTCTCTAATGGCAGAGACAAATGACCTGGTGACGGATGAATCCTCTGATGAGGAAACCACAAAAGGGTCTTATAGCTGAAGAAGATGTTTCAGAGGACGAGTTCTTCTGTGGAATGGCAAGGAATGATTCTGACTCCTCTGACATTCAAGCCTCTGAGGTAACCAACTCTTCTCCGACAGAGACAAATGTTTTATATCAAGAAATCATAGACAACCTTGATTCTTGTCATTTTCAATGTAATGGGCTCAAAGAGAAACTTTCCTTCTATGAGAGAGAGGTTACAATTCTCACAGAAGAAAATGACAAATTCTTCAAAATGTCTGAAAAAGCTCAAAAGGATCTTCTTTTGGTTGAAAGAACCTCAAGAGAAAAAGTTGCCAAACTTGAGAAAGAATTAAAAGGAAAAATGAGTGAACTAAAGAAGCTAGACCACGAAAAGTGTGATGCAGTCTCTGTCAAAAAAAATTCAAAAAGAGAGAGAATTTTTGCATCAAGATCTTCTTGACAGAGAATTAAAAATAAGAAAATTTCAAGATGCTCAAAATGTGTTTGAAATGATTAGAGTAAAAATGGGCAGAAGGGGTCTTGGTTTTTCAGAATTTGATAACAAACCTAGTTTTAAATCAAAGAAGTCTCTACAGACTATCTTCCATTCATCAAAAGCCAATAAAAACAAAGTTTCAAATCAATTGGCCATTTTTAAAAGAAGGAAGATTTCTGCTGATTCAAATTCAAGAACTTATCTAATAATGACAAATGTAACATTTCAAGACTATTTTAAGTCTTTTTCACCTTCAGAAATGAAGGACTCCATTCCAAGGAGATACATGAGTCAAAAAGAAATTGGAGTTTTTAAATTTGGACACCCAGATACTCAAACCCAGTGTGCCTTTGTTTGCTTTACATCTTCATCTAAAAAGGTTTTATCCTCTGAAGCATCTGAATTTGTGCCAAGACATCTATCATAGGCCTTTGATATTTCAGGAACCTCTGATATTGATGACCCTCTCTGTAAGGATGTTCCTGTTGCAGAAACTTCGAATTTCAACCACAATATCTCCAGATCAAGCTTTGTTTTGTCCCAGAGGGACCTTCTTAGTTCAAACTCTGATACAGAGGCTACCTTTGACACAGAATATGAGTCATGCTCAGAAGTATCATGCCAGATTCTTCTGTGTATGGCACTTTTGGTGAGTTATCTTCTTGTGATATCTCTGAGCATGAATCCTCTGATGAATTTGAGATGAGTCCCACACAGATCATTGAATCAGACATCATTGCACATAAATCTGTAGGTGATGAAATGGTAAACCTACCTCTAACCACCATTGCTTTAACAAACAAAAGAACGGGTGTAATGATTTATCCTGGCTTCATGGATTTATGTCTAAATGTCAAAACATCTCTTGATCTAGAGATAAGAGAAAAAGAAAGATCTTTACATGCATCCACTATTTCTAAATTTGCTTCAGAGGTTCAGAGACCTAAGTTTACTTGGCAACAGAAGCAAAAATGGCCTCAAACTAATGTTACTTCTGTCTTAGTAAATGCAGGGAAGTCAAAGAAGGGGTTTCAACAGAAGCAGTATAAAAAATCTTTCAATAAAAGGCCTGGAATAGTTAAGGAATCTTGTAATGAGAAGCCCAAATCTAGGAAGCGCTCAAAAAATCATACTTCTGTACCTCTCTTTGAAGAATTTAATGAAAATTTAAAAAATGTTTCTTGCAACACTGCTTTTTGTAAATGCTTCCATATCATGCATGCTCTGTCTGATCATTTTCACAGTTCATCCTGTCTGGTCACAAATTCCCAGAGCACATGCTCTAGGGAAAAAGATAGACACTTTGGCAAGTCTTCTCAGAAATATAAGACCAAACCAAAGGATGTTGTGACATACTTTAAACAAGCTAATCTAAGAGGACCCAACTGGAAGTGGGTACCTAAATTAATTGTTTGATGATCGCAGAGAAGACAGCGTGTGCCTACCTGGTATGTTGATTCAAGTTGCTCAAGGCACATGACTGGGAACATTGAACTGTTAAGTTCTTACAAAGAGCAAGATGAGTGCTCTGTCACTTTTGGTGGCAATCAAAAAGGGAGAGTGAAAGGCTATGGGATGATAGTCAAGGGAGATTGTTAGCTCCAACATTCTAAGGAAAGAAGTATTGAGAAAAAGGCAAGTACTGTTTGACAGAAGATGTTCACAGAGGCCCCCTTCACAAAAGATGAAAAGAGCTACAAGTAGAAAGACGCAGAGGCTCTGCGAACCTCCACAGAGCATCTGCGGTCTTGGGCCTCTGGTGAATCAAGACTTGTAGATTTCAAGTGAAGTGTCTCACATGCTCCTCACATGCTTTTGGTTATTTTACCGACTTTATTTGGACGTTCAAGATGAGGACACGTGTAAGGATACGAGCTAGCTAGTTTGTTAGGACTAGTATAAATAGAACTTCATTTGTAATTTGTATGTGTGCTTCTTGTGTAACTTTTGCGATTAATACAACTTGAGCTTTCTACTTCAACTTCACACACATACAACATGTTCTTGGTGTTCTTCATTTTTAGTAACAATTTCTTCCTTGATCTTATCGTTTTAGTTACTAAATTGTGGATCATTTTTTTTCTAATTACTCTATTTTATCTTTCGCTGCATTCTACTTTTAGTTGAGCAATTAGTTAAGATCAATCAATATCGAAATCATCAGATTTGGGGATCCAACACTTGTGTACCTTCTTCTATCTATGAAAAAGCATTAAATGAGGAATGACTAAAGTCCCATGGATAAAGGAATGTGTTGTCCTTTGATCGTAAATATCTTTAGGATAAAGACATTTTCTATTTGGTCAGATCATCTAAGCTGCAAATATAGCTGTCTCTGAAGGTTTGTCTGCATTAGTTTCAATGTAGATTATTCATAAATGATTGACTATCTAAAAAAGGAGTCAAAACGGATTCACTTGGCTTCACTACCAAAAGTGATGTTTCCCCTGCAACAAGTAACAAGATGACATGTGTCCCATGCCATCAATGCATATGGGAATATAAATAGAAGACATCATGCACCTTGAATGGTCACACTTTCAAGCTCTCTACTCCTTAGAAGTTGAAATTGACAGAGTGTTTCCAACCCCAAAAGTTCATACTTTCACTAAGTGTTTTAGTAGTGATTTTATTCTTCTTTGTGTCCTAAGTGTTTAGATTGTTCAAATAGCTTTTAAGGTATTTGTTTTCCGCATCAATCTGTTCTAAGTGATCTAAGTGTAAAATTTCGTTGAAGTTTTTCAATAAAAGATTTAAAAAAATATATCTCAGTGTTTATATTTCAAAGTATTGTATTTAACCCCCATTCTACAATACCTTGTTGCTTAGCCTTGTTATTTTTAAGACCTAACACTTTTGCTATAAAAAATATTTAAAAAACATACTTAAAAATGATAAACGGGTTGGTAGGTTAACCCATGAACCCATATGTTAACCCAAACACGACCTGTATAATAAACGGGTTAGTGGGTTGATGGACCAGATTGTTCAAAGCAAACCCGTTTATCTTATAGCGTGTTTGTGTCGTGTTGAGAATTGGCACCCCTAACCAGGGTCGTCCCTAGGGGAGGATGACATGGACGTACGCTGAAGGCCCAAAAATATTAGGGCCCAAAATTTTTTTTGGTAGATAATAGTATTATAGTTTTTTTTTTAATATTTTAAAGAAATCTAAAAAATTGTAGCATGTCTAGATGCAAAAAGAAGTTAGTCGACAATATGGGACACAACATATTAACTAATTACATTGACGATGGGATTTTTTTTCTAGAAAAATTGGCCATTCGTTATATGTTATTATTCATTGTCTCTTTAATTCTTTTTATTTGTTACCAAGGTCCAATCTATTGACTATTTTCATATCTATCTATTTGATTGTTTTTGTGCTTCAACATTTCAATGGACAACTACTTTTAAACTCAATTATTTGCTATTGTTATATGTTTTTTGTTGCATATATTTATCTATTTATGCTTCTATTGACCATCACTATTTATCTATGTTATTTACGTAATTGCTTATGTTGGTTATTGCTATATATCTTGCTTCTATAAATGATTTTATACTATTGTTTGACGACCTATTTGTTATTCCTATGAGTTATGATGTGTTTTATGGTTTTGTGATTAATCAACAATTTTTTCCTAATAAATATATTCAATAATGTCTCCTCTATATGTCATGTTTCATAAAGTTTTAATTTTAACATCTTATTCAAGTAGCGCAAGAAAGGAAGGAAAAAAAATTCAAATATTTTTATCAATTGTTTGACTTCTTCATTTTTTACCATGATTCCACTACACACCATTAGTTATTTTTAAGTGCTCAAGCTACTATTCATTGAACTTGGAGATTAGAGGTCTCACTAATTATTACTTTTGGTTGGATCTTCATCACTTATCTTTACTTCTACATTTTTATTGATCCTCACTTGTCTACTTGTTTAGAAAACTTAAGTGGTTTTCTCTATAACTGATCTCTCATTGATTCTTAATTACTCACTCCACATAAGTTCTCTTTTTATATCAAAATAACAAATATTTATTGTTATAACTAAGAAAATTTTGACCAAGAAAATTTCGACCTTTTAAAAAATTTACAAACCTAGTAGATTTGTAAAATATATCTATATTTTAAGGCTTAAAAATTATCTTTATTTTTTTAAATAAATTATATTATTGGTTGCTAATTACCTAATAAAGAATACATAAATCTCAAGTACTTGTGTTTGCATTGACTACATGCCATTTGTGGTCGATTGAGGGATTAGTTGATGTGCCTAAGCTGTCCTAAAAACTCAGTGTTAACAAAAAATAATTCTTAAGTGCACTTTTATCTATAATAAAGAAGAATAAGATTTCTTCTTCTCGTGGATTATTATAATTCCTTGTATTTCATTTTTTTAATAATGAAGGAAATTTTATTGATATTTTTTTCATGCTTATTGACACCCTTGATTTTATGTATGTCCAGGGCCCATAAAATGTTAGAAACGGGCTTGCCCATAACAAGGACTGTTTCGGTTGTTGGCTTTGGGGACAAGGATGCCAGTAACCGGCCTGAACCTAAATCGTTGCTATACCTAGGTCAACCCCCAATTATACCGAACGATAGTAGATCAAGAGTACCACAACCTTTCATACCCTCTGAACTCTAATGTCACTTTATCGGCACATCAGCTTTTCTCTTTCATACCCTTCTTAGCCTAAAATGGAGTAACACTAACCCAATTTTTACCCCATACTTTTCTCTTCCAAACCCGCCCCCTACGCACTCACCCCGTACCGCCGAACCCGTTCCCGCAGCGAACAAGGGTATGGTTTATGCATATCTATTTCGAGGGACCAAAATTGTCGTTTAAAAATAGGCGAGGGATGATTATTATAATTTCACTCTTCAATGGCTGATGAAGACCCACCAGCAAAAACACTCTCATCTTTTGAGGTTTTGGTTTCTTCACTGAATTTTTTTTTTTTCAAAAATCGATGGGGGTTTCTACTCAACCGGTGGCAAGCTGTGAGTTGGAGCCATGGCGAGACCTGAAAGGTACGATTGTGATGGTTACCGGCGCATCATCCGGCATCGGCTGGGAATTCTGCATCGATTTGGCCAAAGCCGGTTGCCGGATCATCGCCGCCGCCCGTCGAATCGACCGGCTCAAGTCTCTCTGCGACGAAATCAACGATATCTCCGATGATCAGGCGGTGGCGGTGGAGCTTGACGTCAGCGCCGATGGTGCTTCCATCGAAGCCTCTGTGCTAAAAGCTTGGAAAGCTTTTGGCCGTATCGATGCTTTGATTAACAACGCCGGTATTAGAGGTAACTTCTTCGGATTATATCGTTCGTGTTTTCTGTAGGTTTTTGATTATTACTGAATGCTTTATGTAGTGTAATTTGATGGTGATTTTGGAATTGGTGATGAAATTAGGTATTGAGCATATATGGTATAAACAAATGGTTGATCATTTCCACACGAAATTGTGACATTACATGATTTTAAGAAACAATTTTAGTCTAGGCTGAAAGTTTTAGACATACTGCTATGCAGAAACTGGTAACTTGAAAATTGGAAGTTTCTAAGAGAAGGAAACAACATTCAAATTGAAATTTGATGCTAAAGAACCTTAGGGGGGAAGTTTGGTTCGTAGAATGGAATTCGATGAAATTGGAATTCAACAAGCTTTGAAGGAATTGGAATGGAATTTGACCACCCATTTTGGTCATCTTTGGTTGGATGGAATTGGAATGGAATTGTAAAAGGTAACGTGAGCAAAAACCGAACCGAAACCCGAAAAACCAAACCAAAAATAAAAAAA
Source organism: Carthamus tinctorius (assembly GCA_001633085.1). NCBI lineage: Eukaryota > Viridiplantae > Streptophyta > Magnoliopsida > Asterales > Asteraceae > Carthamus > Carthamus tinctorius. The sequence continues at coordinate 4,519 of LUCG01011433.1, read as the reverse complement.
ACGGTTCGGTTTCGGTTTCCATCTTGACTGAGAAAAACCGAACCAAAACCTAAAAATAAAACGAGAAACCAAAACCGAAAATCGAAAACGATTCAGTTTTAGTTTTGGTTTCCATGTCGATTAGAAAAACCAAACCGAAAACAAAAGAAAACGAGAAACCAAAACCGAAAAATCGAAAAAACCAAACTGAAAATCGAGCGGTTCGGTTTTAGTTTCCATCTCGACCGGAAAAAACCGAACATACTCAGTTTCCCGGCCCAAACCGCTTTAAGTGATATTATTTATATATTATATATAATAATATAATTTGATTATTTAATTATTTAATAAATAAAAACCGAGACCGCACCGAATCGTAAAAGGATTTGGAATGAGAGAGCGATAGATGGAGATGCATAGATGGAGAAAACGAGAGGGGGGATGGATGATTCCAATGAATTCCGTGGGATATGGCAGAGAATGGCAAGTTCCGTGATTTAAGGAATTTGAAGGAATTCCCACAATCATTGGATTTATAAATCCCATGGGATACTTGGTATTTCATGGGATTTGGTTGTAATAATCAATTGATGGAAGGTAATAGTTTTTTATATAATTATTTATAATATGTTTTTATAAGTTATTTATAAATAATGAATTTCAATTTCATCCCAAATCCTACCAACTAAACACAACAAAGTTCCAAATTTTTCTAACTCCAAATCCCTGAAATAGATTTTGTGGAACCAAATACCCCTTAGGGATTTTTGATATTTTTTCAATGTAAAATCATAGTAAAAGTTGTGAAATCAATAATGGAACCTTGTCATTCTTGTTACGTTCAACCAAACCTAACCAAAAAAAACCCTTATATCCCACCCGAAAGTAGGCCAAAAGTAAGGTTTGGGAGGGGTAGGATGTATGCACAACTTATCTCTTGTCTCTTGCAAGGGAGAGGTTGTTTCCGAGAAGACCCCCCATCTTTCAAATGTCACGCTTCTTATATTTTGTTCATAAATTGATCACCAGCATCAACCTGTTCTGTTACGTGGTATCAGGTAAAAAGTAGCTTTTGCATTTTCCCCACAAATTTTAGAAATACATCAATAATGACGTTAACATTGGGGACCATTTGATCTTAAAACCAAAATGTATCATGTATGTTTTTTTGTTGAAAAAGATAAAAATGTAATTTCAAGTTAGGATATTCTATTTGCAGCATGTATTACATTTGCTTCATGACTTGATATATACCCACCCCAATCATGACATTGACATTGTAAAAAAAAGAATCCCAGTAAGTAGGATTGGAACGGAATTTAATTCTAAATCCCTTCAAATCCTATCAAGTTCCACAATCCAAACGGCAGGCATCTTATCTCTTCGCAGCTTAGACAATCAATCCGGCGATCCCAACCTTCTCATTTCCTTAGAAATGGAAGCCTGTCGACTGTGGAGTGCGGAGTACCCCCAAAAATGGGTATATAACATAACATATTCTAAAATATAAAATGCCAAAACTCATTTTTTGCAGCCTTATATATGCAGGTTTGTGATGCCTTTTGGAAGAAGGTGCAAACCTGCATAACTTTCCATTAGAAATATAACAAAACTGAAGGTAAAAAAACCTGCCCTTTTTCAAACATGCCCCAAAGGGTTCTACTCATATCCATGGGCCATAGGGGCCCTGGTCGACCTTCTTATGTTCTCTTTGGCCTTCATGTCTTCATAATTTATTTTTGTATTATTATTATTTTCTAATCAAATAGTTTTAGATCAAAGGCTGGTTGTTTTACTGCAACACCTATAAGTTATTTAGCGAAGGACCGTGTTAGAAGTTGAGTTAACGGTGAGATGTGGATCTGAATCCTTGATCTCTTCTAATCTCATGCCCTCCCATGAATTGCACTTTAGAATGGAATTGATCCGGTGCATCTCAACCTCATTAATGTGCATCCACTTCTCATCTAATGGTTGATAACCACTTCTCAAGCTTCTCACATTAACCTCAACTTCTCACAACGGCTGAACCCAACCCTAAGTTGTTTATGAGATTGGGTTATACCCACTTTTCTTATATAAAGAATGCCTACCTGGTTAAACATACGTTCAACTCACATCATTCTTCAATTGAAGTTATTCTTGTTTGCTGCAATTCTGCATTTTAGGTCCGGTGAGAAATCCATTGAATTTGTCGGAAGAAGATTGGGATAGAACGTTTAGAACAAACGTAACAGGATCATGGTTGGTATCAAAGTATGTTGGGCTACAGATGGTTGCTTCTAATCATGGAGGATCCATAATCAATATCTCATCTACTGCTGGTCTTAATCGTGGTCATCTACCTGGAGCTCTTGCATATGCGTCTTCAAAATCGGCCCTTAATACCATGACTAAGGTAACAAAAACAAATCCTTTGTAAACATAGATTATCATAAGTCACTAATTACATGATGATGCAACTTGTTCGGTGGAGCTTATTGCTGAATGTCATTCTTGATCTCGAGCTACATTTTCAGCCCTCATAATAGTTTTTTTGGGCAAATTGCATAGAAAATGGAGTGTACTTTGTTCTGGTTTCTGGTTCCTATTTTGGGTAACGTAATTTTAGAACTTCCCATTTTTGGTGCCTAGGATGTGATTACTCACACATTTGTCTAATGACTTGAAAATGCGGACTAGAGTTCACTTTCACATTGCCGGTATGTTTAATTGTTTTTCATTTATTTTTAAATGCCGACTAAGAAAATAAGTTCTATGTCATTATTTCTTTGGAAGGGTTTTTAAAATTTGTAATATTTTGTTTGATGAGTTGCTTCTGCTATCAGAGATTTAAAACCCATATAAAGAAGTTTGTATGACAGGAGTTTTTTTAGTGAGTTGACATTTAAAAAAATAAAAATATCGACGATATACGAAATACGAACCAAAGAAATCAAGTTTCATTTTCATGCAATTTGCCGCTCATACTTTTTTACAAGTCAGAGGGTTTTCATAGAAACTATCACTCTACACTTTTGGGGTAGAGGACAAATCTGCATACACCCTGTTGACCTTTCAAGTAGAATATACTGTGTTCGTTTGGTTTGGTTTTCTTTTCTGATACCTTGTGCAAATGCTTACAAATATAAAAGTATCAATTTTTCAAATTCGTTGTGATGTCAATATGCATGATGTGGGCATGTGCCCTTAAGATTTTGGCTTTATTTGTTGACAAGCTCGATAATCCGTATAGGTAATGGCAATGGAACTTGGGCGACACAAAATAAGGGTAAACTCAATAAGTCCTGGGATTTTCAAATCCGAGATCACGGAGGATCTCCTGCAAAAGAAATGGCTCAAGAACGTGGTTTCAAAAACGATGCCATTGAGAGAACTGGGCACCACTGACCCTGCCTTGACATCGTTGGTTAAGTACCTAATTCATGGCTCGTCAGACTATGTGACGGGTAACATATTCGTTGTAGATTCGGGATACACCTTAGCAGGTGTTCCGATATTTTCGTCACTTTGAACTAACAATACATTGTGAAAAAGTCCTTTATACTGGCCCACTAGCCAAATCACAGGAAGGTATGTAATTTATGCCAAATGTTACATGGAACTTTTTGCAAAAAGAGTATGATGCCACCTCCATACTGTATCGGTCCCACGAACACCATGATTCATGGGGAGGTAGGTAAATCGCATATATGTGGGCGGTACCGGTGTGGTACCGGCGGTAACACCGCCGTGCCATCCCGGTAGGGCACCGGTACGAAGAGGGAGCGGNTTTTTAATTGATTATTTAGAGTGGTATGGAATTGGTATGGGTGTCGATGAATGATATGGTGGTGGTAAGGTGGATGGTAAAGCTGATGTGGCAGCTGGTATGAGTGGTATGGCTGTGGATGGCCTTAGGTAGAGATTCACAAAAAACCAACAAAATGGTTCTAAGTAAATTTTTGACAAGACTAATAACAAAATAACAAAATAATTGTTATTGTTGCTATTATAGTATAATAATTGTTATTGTTGCTATTATAATTTTTAGTAAGTTAATAGTACAAAACTAATGAGTATTTTAATCTCTAAACTTGTTATAATGAATGTTTTAATCCATAATCTTATTATAATTAATTGTTTTAGCCACTTGACATGTTATAGGAGGTTACCACACTTTTAAAAATCACTTTAATCACTAAACTTATTGACAATATATGATTTAAGCCTTAAACTTTTTATTTAAAAATGGTTTAACCCCTAAACTTTTTAATGAATGTTATAATCCTTAAACTTTTTATAGTATTTGATTAACTACTTAAACTTATTAACCTAATTATTTTTTTTATCTCTAATTAATGTTTAACACTTGTTTGAAGTACTTCCAAAACACNAACAATAGACTAATGAATCAAATTAACCAAAAATTTAACAAAAAAATAATCATAAGACGTTTGGTGATTCTGTTTTCATCATGATGCAAATTTATCTAAAGTTTAATGCGTAGATTTCACGGCGAACATCAAATGCGGAACAAATCAAGCACATAAATGACAGA
>LUCG01011426.1:0-17979 GCA_001633085.1 Carthamus tinctorius | reverse complement strand
CCGATAATCAAATTGCTGACGTGTTCACCAAACCTTTACCGTCACAACGGTTTGAGAATCTTCAATCCAAGCTTCAGGTCGTTGCCCGGCCTTAGCTTGCGGCGGAATATTAGATAGAAATACAATTCTTGTATTATAGAGGGATAGAAAGTGTAAATATATACTCTATATAAGGGTCTTATATTGCAACGTATTGCATAGAACTCGATGAAATAGACGCTTCAAGTCTGATTTCTAGAATCACCTCAGCTCCTAGTTTCTCCTTAACTTCTATTTTATAAGATTCGAAACTTAATGAAATCGAGTGGGCTACTTCAGTGAAGCAAGTGCTAGAGTTGTGCATATGCAAGTATCTTATTTGAGTTTATATGACCTTTTACTAGATTTCTACCCAATATTGTACTTTTACAGCTTACCATATACCCAAGAACATAATAGAGGCACATCAACATCGAAGTTGGTACAAAGCCATGAAGAAAGATATTGATACACTTCAAGAGAATGATACTCGAGCTCTAGATATCCTTCCCTCTAGAGAGCACTATCAAACGGTTCTCTCAATTGTTGAAAGTTCGTTTTGGCTAACAGGCTATTCTCACCTGTGGCACATCAATCTGGATCAGTTTTTCTCTAGTTGTTCATTAAAACACTCCTCGATTAGTTTATTATGAAGCATGAATTCTTTTAAGAGTTTCGTAAAGACGTAAATGCATGACGCATTTGTGCTTGTACAAAACACGCCTAGATCTACATTGCTATACGTGTTGTTAACTAGAAGTCGTTCAATTAGTCTGATATTAAACATGTCCTTTTTAGTGGCATACTTGAATATATATTAAAATGGAGTATGTTACAGAGGCTTTCAAAGTCTGACTTTGAAGGTCTTCTTAAGATCTCAAGTGGTCCACGTCAACAGGTAATCACCATGTTTGTTATGTATTGGATCAGTTCTTTACAAGCACCACCACCATCACACAAGAGATCATTTCGATGATCTACACATATGACATGGTGGATGTTTGATCATTGATGGCACTTGGACATAGTTGATTTGAAGAATTATTCATAGAATCACAAACGCCAATGTGATTATAATGTTAGAGGTGCGGGTGTAATTCATATGTGTGAGGTCATGGGTTCGAGCATAGGCACCGGTCCTCTGCCAATGGGCTGCATGCGTTGGTTTACCTCTCCCATGAAGACCATGTGACCAGCAAGGTAGGAACACCTCAAAGGTGGTGTCTACCCTTTTTATAATGTTACACTAGGGCAAGTAATCAAATGAAAAGTGCTATGACGATAGTGGACATATAGAGGTTGATTGTCGTATAGTGCACAACAATGTTTGGGAATCTACTACAGAACCCACAGCCTTCTTATTTTGGGACCAAGTACCAATAATGACATTTCGACAAAGCCTCTGTGGAAGGCGTAAATAATTTTACACATAGCAAGTCTGATATGATAGATATAGGACTATTACCATCATTAGCGTTTCATATATTTATGTTTTCATTCCATAATCAATCTTACCATACATTCTTATGAACCCTTATTAGCTTCCTTCGAGTAAAGGCTCACATTACCTACCAATCTACACTATAAGAAAGAATGATAGCATTATATCATGCATCTGAAAGAGTTGCACATTATATCATGCATCTGAAAGAGTTGCAAAACTTACCTTGAACCCAGCTTCAACGCTGTGTAAGGCTAAGGTCCCAATAACATCATCAGCTTCAACACCGGGAACCTACCTTAAAAAACAAAAAATCATTAATACATGAAACCATAATTGACATATTTAAGCAATGACAAACCTCTTACCTCAATGACTTTAATGGACATTGCTTTGATGGATGCTTTCAAGTATTGAAGTCCCTGCACTATTGTATCTGGTGTTGGAGGACGATTGCTCTTGTACGAGGGATAGAGAGTGTGCCTAAAGGTTTGGCCTAAGAAACAATTCAAGCACGTTGTAGTTGGATCCACATCACATAACATATTTCTGATAATTTATCTTAATATTATGTGAATACAGAAGCAACCCATGAGAAAAATTAGTATGATGCTGAATACGATCGTATAACTAAGCCTTTGAGAGAATCTATCATAGGAGACAAATGGCTATTTAATTGATTTGAGAGTACATAATGCATGGAGCTCATGATTAAAAAGAACAAGATAAAACAAATTTAACATGGGACTATTGTGATCATTACATTTGCTCATAAATGCTTGAGTTCAAAATCAAAATAACCTCTAAAGGATTATGGGAGATGGAATCCTTCATGTGCCAAATGTTATAAACTTAAAAGAATTCTAAAGGTCTAAAAATAAGAAAACGCAAAAAAATGGAAAAGGAAAGGACACACACGTACAAGAAGATTAGACATGTAAGGGAGGTACACCACAAACTCCAAAGGCCGAGAAGATAACAAGTAGATGTAGAAACTCAATAAGTCAAAGGTATAAAGTCCTTGAAAACATCCTAGCCCCTAGCTATGACACTCAACATGGACACCACTTATGGTTGCACCACTGTCCTTGTTTGCTTCCTTGGGCATTCTCAGCTATAAGAAACCACACTAATTGTATGTATGCATGCCCAGGAAAGGAGCACCTTACTTTTTTGTTAGGACCATTGGTCAGCAAAGTCATCAGCCTGATGCGAACTTGTCGCCAGTGGCAACTCCCTGTACATTTTATGCTTACAATCTATCCCAAGGAATCAAGGCTGTCATTTTCAGCAGGGTAATCTTAGAGAGATGTCATACTTATTGAAGGGTGCTCATTTTTAACCGCCAACATTGTTAATTTAATCTGATCCTAGATCCCTTCAAACCCTGTCTACAGCCTATTGTTTTAGTTCTAGATTTTCTTTTCCAAAATATGCTTTTGTGAAGGACTAATAAAACTACACAGTTGAAGAAGCTGTACCATCTTTACTCAGCCATGTTTATTATTTTTCATAAAATCGTGTTAAACTAACGTCGGATTCAGTGGTGATTACTTTCAGAAAGCCTCCTGAATGGAGCTCAAACATTTGAACTTTTAAATTAAGCAAGAAAGCCTAGAATCCAAACGTAGGATATTTATATTGAGTTGTCCCTCCGCATATTTTAAATCTTCCAATTCGTATATACCTTGATTTATCCAAGAAAATGACCAAACTTCCCTTTAGTTAAGAAAGTTCGCTTTTAAGAGCGAAGGGCCTTTGGCCTAGCGGTAACCAGCTTGCCGCTGGAGGCCAACCTCCCAAGAGGTCAAGGGTTCAAACCTCACCAAAGGTGAGGAGAGTGCGTAAGTTCACTTGCCGTATACAAATACTATATACTTCAAGAAAAGTTAGCTAACCCCAATGGGGCAGCCTACCGGTTAAGGCTTGTGGAAGGTGTAACAACCAACCCAAGTTCGAATCCGGGGGTGAGCAACCAGGGGCCACTAAGTATTAATCCCAGGGGAGCATGCTTTAGCTCTCGGTAAAAATTACCAAGGATGTAGTCTGGGCAAAGCCCAAGTGAACCTTATCAAAAAAAAGAAAAAAAAAGTTAGCTTTTAAGGTATTAAATTTTCAGAAGCTACATAAGTTGAACCCTAAACTTTCTACACCTTAACTTATTCTGGTACATTCCTACGAGATCAAGGAATATAGAGGTCTAAAGTTAAATAGATATAACAATTTTATAGGATACATTAAGACCAACGTTTTGAGTCCAATTGGTTAGATTGTCCTCTGTTTTCTGTAAAAAGAGTTGATTTGTGACTTCTCAAAAGAACCTAGTGCGCAACACCAAGTGTAATTTTGAACTCTGTGTTGAAATCAGATAGAGGGAGACAGACACCGGCCTTTGGGACCTAATGAACAACAATGGAACCCTAGCTTATGTTCCCGCCAAGTTGGTATTAAATATTGATCACACTCAACTTGTTACAACTTGCAAGTGTAGCCAATGTGACTTTTCTGTTGAGATTGGTTAGAACATCACCTAACTAATGTTCTATGCCAATGTGTATTGGTAGATGGTCGAACAAAGGGAGAGCCTATTGTAGTCACAACAATGGGATCCTTAACAGGATGACAACTAACCTCAATACATTTTGTCCACTCATAGCACACTCAATTCTTGGCCATGTAAATAGTTGACTAGCTATCTCAATAGAGCCTCATCAGATCACTTGTTGAAATATCAATGTAACACCCTAGTTTCAATATAAGTTAGACTTTTATGTTTCAAGCCTTGAATACAAGGGCTATGATTTAATTAGGGTATGCAAAAGATTACAGCATCTTAGCATCCATAAATCATTAAATTATCCTATAACCATGATGTGTCGATCTTATCCTAGAAGCACAAGGTGTCGATCTTATCCTAGGAGCACGAGGTGTCGATCTTATCATATCCTCTAAGCATGATATGTCGATCTTATCCTTGGAGCACGAGGTATTAATGCTATCCTTGGAGCACGAGGTGTCGATCTTATCTAAAAGCACGATATGTCGATCTTATCTAAAAGCACGAGGTGTCGAGAATCTTATCCTAAAAGCATGACAAAGCAAGCCTAGAAGCACGAGGTGTCAAGTTAGAAGCACGACAAAGCAAATCTAGAAGAATGAGGTGTCAAGTTCTTATAGTATTACAAGTTAAAAAACTAAGTGAACAAGTACCCTTAAGCATGTGATACACCCTATAAATAGGAGCTTAAAGAATTCATTCTTTTCATCCCAAAGACTAAAAACACTACCTAAAAAGCATACGAAGCAAGGATTAAGAAGTGGGTTAGGAATCCCAAAGCAAGGTACAAATAACGTGAGTATGTTATGTCCTTTACTGAGATACATATGTGCAAATGTTTTATGCATGAAAGAATATTGCCATATCTTCCATATAAAAGTTGTTATGATTATGTGGCAAAGTACATGTTTTATGCAATGGTGCATATGTGGTATGTGAAAGTTTTTATGCATGTTAAGTATAACCAGTTAAATATCCCACGTATGGGGATATAGAAAGAAGGGACGTATTGCAAACGGACCTTATTGGGCAGCCCTTATGTGGACCCGAGGTTAAAGAACCTATGAGAAGATTGGTGTTGGTATACTTAACATGTAACCATAAGATCTCAAAGAAATGTTTATATGCATGAAAGTTTATTTATTTGGAAAAAATATGTTTTATCATGAAACCATAACTACTTACTAAGCTTAAAGCTTACGTATTCCATATATGTATCTCAGGTAAGGAGTAAAGAGGGACAGCATGAAGTAGTACTATTCTAGTCAACATCAAAGTTTGTTGTATTGTAAGCTATTAAGTTACGTTTCCGCTGATATAATAATAAGACATGGAAGAAATGAAGTTTACTTAGTTCACATGCAAGTTCTAGCTAAATAAAGTAACAACCCCTAGTTTTGGAAACCGGGACGTTACAATCAATCTCCTAAGAAACCTTGTGCTCGATGTCAACTCACATCACATAGCCATAAGCCCACAACTCAATACTTGACTTTGCAAAAGAACACTCGGTATGATTTTTACACCAGATTGCTACTTGCTATCATGAGTACACAATTCCCAACAGCAAGACCCTCTTAGGAAAGGAACAACTTGCTCAGTTTGCATCAAAGAATTTGGCTATCTACCCCACACCCCTTCACTACTTAAGGCACCAACATGGCAATGAACCGGATCATAACACAAATGAATACCAAAGATACTTTTGGATGCCTCGTAATACAAAAAACAACACCCCAGTAACTAGCGATGCATTCAAATGCATTCATCTCTCCTGAGCAAAAAATATTTGGGCATCCAAGCATGAGATGGTGATGTAACCCGAGAGAAATGGAATGAAATTGCAGTTGTAGTCAATTGATTAATGGAGAAAATCGAATGGTTACACTTAGGTTCCGGCTTTAAGCATCTAAGTATATGCATACCTAGCATATCATGAATTTGAATTCATCATGGCATGGTTTCATCCTCTAATGCAAGGGGAACTTTTGGCGCACACATACATGAACGATCGTATGAATTTGAATTCCATCTTCAAGAATAAATAACCCCACATTGAAAAAGGAGAAGAAAATTAAACAACCCAAATTTCCTACCTCAAAAGACAAACACTACTAGTACCTAATTGAACTTCATTATCAGCAATCATGGGTGGTAGCCCTAGCTACCTTGATTTCCTTGTATAAATTACTCTATATAGAATTGTATTAGGAAAGTGAGTAAAACACAAGACATAATCTCCACATCCATTCAATTTGGGTATTATCCTTTCTGCACATCAACCGAAGGCGAACAGTAGAGGAAGTTGGCAGAAAAAAACGTAAGGGATGAAAAGGCATACCTTTTGCCATAAATTTCTGTCTGGACGACTGAGGCATATTACCAAAGCAAAACCCTGAAAACGTGAGTTGTCAAAGTAGGGCCTAACTATGCTAATCAGCAACCATAAAAAGTCATGAACTAATGGACAATAATTGTAGAGGAAGTTTGGTCGCAGATCACCAAAGGTTTATCAACAAGCATTTCACAGATAAAAACATATGAAGACATCAGCTGCAAGTTCAAGTGGCTCTGTGATCTTTATGAAGCATGCTATCAAGATGGTTGCCAAAAAAGTCATTTGCAAATTTATTAACATGTGGACTAAGTTATTATTGTGCTCCCCAAAATTCCCTAGCCAACTCCAGTTTGCTATTAAGTAACAAATACAAAACAGCTCATAACATGCCGTACGAGAATGTGTACCTTAATAACTACAGTTGGCAAATTCATTAATATTCAAAAGTAGAATTACCCTTCCATGGCATGATTAACACGGCATACATTAAATGCTCCATCTACCTAAGTTCTAAGCTACTAATCACTCCAGCCATAGAAAAGAGCCAACACAAAAAAGCTAATCCACACAAGGGATGGACCCGCAATTTACCATAGAACCTACCTACTCCCAGAATAAAGATAACCTCATTTCTCTTGATTAAATGTTTAACCACAATGACTAGAGATCGTAGAGAGAAGTGAATAAGAAGAAAGAACCAGACTGCAAAATATAAGTCCTTACAAAACAATATTGCAAGATACCATTAGCCTACAAAATTTAGAACATGGTTACAAAGAATTCACTGTAGATGCAACTAATGATATGATCTTAACTTAAGAGTGTGGAAGAATACAATTCACTGTATTCACCTGCCTCAACCATTTGAGGTTGGGTATTGGATATTGTTAGTTACACTATTGGAAACTACACTTCTTTAAACCACAAGGGATGTGATGTAGTGGTTGAGGCCCTGGGGATGTGGTGAAATATTCCATTTGCCGAGGTTTTGATTCTGGGCGTAAACAACAATTGTAGCCACTAAGTTTATCAGGGTTCATTTCTTCCAGTTATAATTTGCGGGGATTAGTCTAGGCATAGCCTAGGATACCCTTCCAAAAAAGCCACACTTCTTTACTTGTACTCTTATGTGTATATATTGTACAACGTGTAGGTTCATTAGGGTATTTTTCCATGTCTCTTGTAGTATGTAGATTATCCTCAACCTAGAAAGCATTGAAATGAGAAACATGTTGCTTCTTGGCTTGTCCAAGATACCAAATTTGCACTAACAAAGACACAGTAACTTGCAGTGGATCTTTGTGCCATATAGGTTGAAAAGTCAACATAAGAAAAACAGCAATCTTATCAGATCCTTAAGATTCCTTATGAAGAGAAACACAACATCCAAGTGTGAAGTTTAGAGTTTGAAAATAAACTGACTATACACAAAAGTAAAAGAATATTGTAAAGGTCAATGGTCAGGTAGATTAACTTCCCAACTAGGTATTTGCAGTACATGCTCTCTATCTATCTATCTCTCTCCCTCTCTATCTCAGATCATCTTTCCCTCTTACTCTGCCTTCCAAAACTCTCCCCCCATTCTTGCACATACCAGTGATAGAAGGTATTCTTAAAACACTCACTATCAGAAAGAAGAAATGCATTTACAATGTACAAAGTGGGCCCATGAAGTAAAGGGAGAGAAAGCCTTACGACAACCTAAAGATAAAATACACAGTCAACTGAGATGTTTGTCCAATATCTAACATGAATCAAAACCTAATCCTGACAAGAAAAGAAAAAAAAAAGATCATCCAAGCCCATATGTACAAATTGAGTAACACAAAGCATGATACAATAATGATTGATAATAAAGGTAAATAAACTAAGCTGGTTGAACAAACAAAAACGAAGAAAACCACAAGAGTAGAGCCCTCAAGGTTTAAGCCTTACCATCATGATCAAAAACCACCTGCATATCAAGGAGAAATTAGAAGTGAGCCTCAAAAACATAAAAATAAGATCATATCCAATAACCATATAAACTTGAGATGCATTAGATGTAGTTTGACAGTTAAGCATGCAACAACCAGAAAAACCCACTATTTCTATACATGGAAGACTCACATAGGGCAATAACAAGTCTACCGGTTGATAATTGGAGATGTATCCTTTCATACTAGTTTCTTATATTTTCATTTTTTTCATTAGCAATTTGCTTCAAGAAAATGCAGTATACATGCAAGGAGCAGCCAAGTTGTCAGTTATCTTTTTATTTTCCAATAACTAACAGAATCTCTTTTCTTAAAGAGTGAAAATCCTGTTTTTGGATGATGTCGAGTTCTATAAATTCATTAATATTCACAAACAATAACTTCCAGGAGAAACTATAGTGTAACAAGCTCTGCAGAAATCATGAAATGAGAACCCAGAGATTGGCAGCAGAAACTATTCCAAAAGAAATCCAATGTACAACCGTACAAATAATTTTAATCATCAAGTTACAACTACAAAATCCACAGAATAATGGGTGAGAAGATAAAGGAGCAAGGAAAACTTTCATCGATAATCCATATCTCTATGCTAGTTACATTCTCTGCAAAATCTTAGGCATGCAGCCAGACATATAGCGTTACGTGTCAATTTGAATAAATTTCACAAGTCAAAATCCAATTATCGTAGTAAAACTTGAATCAAACATTGATGACCAAATGAAAAGAAGATATTGAGAATGCATAATTGTCTCTTAGTTGACCAACAAATATAAAAAGGAGAATATCCATACCGCCACATGTGATGGAGTGAATTCCAGAACATCAATTATCTGTCAAGAAAAAAATCAAAATCAGAATACAAAACAGTTGCATCATTATTTAAATATAAAAGGCTTAATACACTAAATAGCCCATAAACCTAACATTTGTTTGATTGTACCTAATTGCCCTATGATGTTAATCTCCTACACAACTTTTAGTTGTTCAAACAATGCTTAAACACTGAACTCTTGATTTCTACTGATAATCCATACTTTAAATTTGAGGTTGAACTTTTTACCATTTCGATCAGCACCACAGACATCATATAAATTTTCTTAAATATCTAGATATGAATTTTTATTCAAAATTTCATTTTTACATGCCAATGTCAGATATCACCACCACTGACACACATCATGCTAATCATCTTCAAAATCAAATGAAATAACTAACAAATGTCAACAATAGTTTATCAACAGCATTACTCCCTTTCCGAATAACCCCACCATGGCACCACACTCTCCAAGCCTCAGCCCTATTGCCTGACCAAAGAATAAGCTAAAGAGAAAGGTTCCTGCCAATGGCTACATGCCCATAAAAGCTATACCTAGAGTCTAGCTAACTGCATAAGAAGAGGGGAACTTTCCTAAAAGCCTAATAGCAATTAACCAGAACCTTCAATTCATGGATGATACACACACCCACACAGTGGTTAATCCACAGAGAGGAGTGGTATGCTCAAACTTTTTCTGCAGTTTTTTTGTATTAAAAGAAGTCCGTAGTTGAATGCATTCCCGAAGTAATGCCTGAAGAGAGGGAGAGACCATTGTTTATTAAAAAGGTAAGAACATAATTGTCAGGGGCCTTGGGTTTCAGAATGCAATTGGATGTTCAAAGTTGATGATGCTAATAAACATAAGAATTCAAGGATAATTTTCTAAGTTATGTAAAAAATTATTTCTGCTGATGTATAAGATTAAAACAAAATGTGAAGTTATAATGTTAAAATCACAAATTAATTATTTCATAGTATTTAGTAGGCCTAAATGGAACATTTAAACCCAAAATCTCCCATAATTGGATTTCAACCACACATGTTAATATACAATAAATCCTTAACATGAACTCCAATGGAGATCTCTTGCTTAAAGCATAAAATAACAACTTCGTAACTTTCAGAAATCGTCAGAAAATGCTAAACATGTCCTTTATAGGAGTTTCTTTAGCTTAGATAAGGTGGCCACCACCTGCTGTATCTATGAAGTTCTTGAGGTATCGCTCACCATGACTAGTATATAGGTCCTCCAAACAGGAACCTACATGTTGTGAGCGGAAACACTTAAAATCAAGAGCATTACTTACAAGTGACAAAGCTGTAGATATTGTCAAGACCCAGTCACCATTGCCATCCGCATTAGACAGATACCCGTGATGTAATTTAGCTAGCCAGAATAAACAGCAATGAAAAGAAGTTAGCAGGCCAAACAAGAGTTCAATTAGCTTATTGGAACTGGAAGGATAAAACATTGAACATACTATGAATTCTCTAATGTACAATACAAATAAAATAACCTTGTTTTTGGCTAAACTGATTGTTATTTGCTCATCGAATAAATGTACTTGTTCACTTAATTACTCGACTGATTGGTGCATTTCCCAGAGATTCCTAGCACACATGACACATCAGCCACTATAAGCATCTAATAGCTTAGCATGTTATAAGGTTGGATGAGGTGACCAACTCTACCTATGGGTACACTGGGTAAGTACAGCAGTCAGAGAGAACTACATTTTGGCCCCAAAACAATGTTTATATACGAGGGTCGATCAATACAACCATGAGCCTTCTCAAATAAGAAAGAGGCAAAAACCTCCTCACAAGCCTCCAGTGTCTGGTAGTCATCCAATGGCTTACGTGTTGTCTAAGAACTTCAAACAGAATAAGCAAAATCAACGTCTTGTTGCATTACATGGATTCCAAATATCCAGGATCTTGGATGTGAATGAGTCGAAATTATTTATCCCTTAAATCAAAAGGCACACTAAGAGGATTGAGAAAATTGTGGTTAAAATCTTTCCCTGGAGCTAAGACATATTTGAAGTAAATCACTAGAGCCTAAGGTCTGAAGTTTCAAATTACCATCACCAAGTTAATTGACGTTGATCCAATACATCGTTACACATTATGGCATAAATATGAACACCCTTCCATCCTAAAGCGACTCACAATTTATGGCGACACCAGGTAGGAGCTCAGTCTTCTCCATATGCGCAAAATAAATTGTAACACATCCACCCAATTACCCTTCAATCGGAGAAAGGTAACCAGTCTAATTCCTGATTTTATTTAAATCATTCCTATGTCTACATTCAATGCTAGCATAAACTGTACAGTTTATATGGCAGGCATTTGTTTAGGAGATCCTGTTAAGATAAGCTGGTTGGTTGTGTGACACAAGTGCAGTCAATTTGTGATAGAGATAATAACTCGTTAATGTTATCCGGTCCAATTAAAGAAATCAGATTGATTAGAAGATTTTAAAACCTGAGGTCTGCTTGACTTGATACAGGATTTCAATGCCTAAGATAAAATCAGGCACTCTACTTCAGAAGAGACAAATCAGATTCTAAAGTTCTTCTCTCTTACTACTTCCAACTCCAAGGACCCAAATCTGAAGTTGATCTAGGCTATGTTTGGCAAACTAGCTGATAAGCTAGCTGATGACTGATAAGCTAGCTAGTAGTTGATAAGCTAGCTGACGAACAAATTATGTTTGGCAAAAATTACCTTATAAACATGTAAAATGACCAAAAAGGCCATCTTGAAAAAAATAATCAATTACAAATATTTTATAATACAATTAAAACAAAATTCTAATACCATACTTGAAACAAATTTCTAATAAAATAGTGTGCTAAATTATACAAACCAGATAGTAAAGAAAAGTTCAATTCTATAATATGTTAATAAAAATATTTAAAATTGATTGTTTTGTATATGCTATAAATTTTGATTCTGACAAAACCAAATTTAGAAAACATCTACATTAATCTATGATTTTAAATAACCATTACATATAATATAAATAAAAATAAACTGGTCAACCTCACATATTGATGGAGATTCACAAAATTAAGTTTGAACACATAGGGTAAAGGGGAAATTGGTAGATTGATTGTAAAAGAGAAATAGGCTAATACACATGGAGAAGACGAAAAGGAAAAATAACCAGGAAGAACCTCCCTCTCTCAAAGCGTAAGAGCTAAGAGCCACATTTAACTAAATAGAAAACAGAATACCCCATGCCATAGGCATTCCCCTATTTATTCGTTTCACATACGTAAGGTGAGATACTAAATGGACCCTTCCCCTTTCTTGGGCTTTCTGGCATACACTTTTACTATATTGGGCATGGGAAACTTAGCTAAATTAGGAGGATCCCTAACATTCTACCCCCTTCCAAATCAGTCTTCTCCTCAAGACGTATATGCGGAAATTGCCCCTGAATTAAGCTTGCATCTTCCCAAGTTGCTTCATCACGGTGCCGTCCTTGCCACCGAATCAACCATTGCACCACAGCCTTACCGTCTTGATCTATCGTGCGTTTGGCACACACCTCCTCGGGTTGCAATACGTCCTCACCATCGATCTCCAATTCCGGGGGTAGGATCTGCGACATCGTCGGTGACATCACCGCTTTTTTCAATAATGACACATGAAACACAGGGTGTATGCGAGACGTCGGGGGTAACTCCAATCTGTAAGCCACCGGGCCAATCCGTTCGATAACTTTGAAAGGTCCGAAAAAACGAGCTGCTAACTTATGCGAAATGCGTCTGGCCACTGTCACTTGACGATATGGTTTCAGCTTCACATACACCCATTCACCAACCAAGAAGTTAATGTCCCGACGTTTTTCATCAACCTGTTCTTTCATCAAGGTTTGAGCATGGACGAGTTGCAGCTTTAATTGTCTCAGGGCTCCATCCCGATCTCGCAATTCCTCTCCCACAGCTTCTACTCGTATTTCCCCCGGAAGAAATTGAATCACTGTCGAAGGTTTTCGACCATAAACAATCTCAAACGGGAAATTCCCGTCGACCCATGAAAGGTCGAATTATACCAGAATTCCGCCCAAGGAATCCATAACGCCCAAGAGTTGGGATGATCAATGACTAAGCAACGTAAATATGTTTCAAGTCAGCGGTTGATCACCTCAGTTTGGCCATTTGATTCAGGATGATATGCCGAACTCATGTTTAGCTTAGTGCCTTCCAATTGAAAGAGCTCTTGCCAAAAGTGGCTAAGAAACAGAGTCGCGGTCACTGACGATTGACTTAGGAATTCGATGATGACGTACTACTTCGCATACAAAAACTTCAGCCACCGACTTCGCGGTATAGGGGTGTTTGAGGAGAATGAAATGACTATATTTCGACAGCCTATCGACAACCACTAGAAGTGCATTATATCCCCTAGATCTTGGTAACCCGACAATGAAGTCCATGGACAACTGTTCCCAAACCACATTAGGGACCTCTAGGGGCTGAAGTAACCCACTAGGAGACGTTGTCGATGCTTTCACACGCTGGCACACGCTAGACGCCTTCACATAATCTTGTACCCTAGAAATCATTCCGGGCCAATATAAATTTGCAGCCAACCTACGTTACGTGCGATAATACCCCGAATATCCTCCCGAAAGAGACAAGTGAAATTCCGCTAAAAGTGACGGAATCAGCGGCGATGTACGAGGAATCACCAATCTATCCTTGTAGAATAACACTTTGTGCTTCACGGTATGCCCCGGATGAGATTTCGGATCAGTGGACAAATAACAGATGATAAGTTGTAAGCCTGGATCAGTTCTCGCTTCTTCCATCAATTGGGTCCCCTGCACCCACCCACACTGGGCCTGACGTCAAAGATTACAACTCCCCATCTTCTGCCCGTCGGGACAAGGCGTCAGCAGCGCTGTTTTCCCGCCCCGGTTTGTATAAAATATCGAACTGATACCCAAGCAATTTCGCAACCCAATTTTGCTGACCGGAATTAGTAATCCGCCGTTCTAATAAAAACCAGAGACTTTTGATCCGTGTAAACACAGAACCTTGTACCCAACAAATACAATCGCCAATGTTGAACGGCGAGTACCAAGGCCATAATCTCCCGTTCGTATGCGGATTTTGCTAAATTTTGTTCACTCGGTGCTTTACTGAAATAGGCAATGGGTCGTTGTTGTTGCATAAGCACCACCCCAATACCTCGTCCCGACACGTCGCATTCGACTATGAACGGAATTGAGAAATTTGGTAGAGCCAACACTGGAGCTTTGACCATAGCGTGTTTCAACGCCTCGAAACCCGTTTGGGCGCCGAACTCCATCGAAAAGCATCCTTCTTCGTTAGATCGGTTAAGGGTTTTGGTTATACTACCATAATGCCGAATGAACTTACAATAGTACCCCGTAAGACCCAAGAAACCCCGTAACCTTTGATTTGCTTCGACATCGGCCAATCTAGAACAGCGGATATTTTGGCGGGATCCATGGCCACACCCTTGCTGCTGATGAGGTGGCCCAAATAATCAATCGAGGATTGGCCAAAAACATTTTTTTCGATTAACTACAAATTGATTGAAACCCAATACATGAAGCGTTGTGCCGACGTCTTGTAAATGTTGAGACCAGGATGGGCGGCTGTAGATTAAAAAAATGTCATCAAAGAAAACCACAACAAATTTTCGTAAATAAGGACGAAAAATGTCGTTCATAACCGCCTGAAAAGTGGCCGGAGCGTTAGTGAGACCGAAAGGCATCACTAAGTACTCATAGTGGCCATCATGAGTACGAAATTCCGTCTTCTCAATGTTGTCCGGCTTCATACGAATCTGGTTATATCCCGAAATCACCTAACATTCTAATAGCGAAATCGAGATTGGGAAACGCTAATTGAAGGACGCAACATTTGTTCAACATCCTTGGCCAAATACATGGCATCCAGACATGATTGGGGACGATGGAGACGAACCCAGCGTTTAACCTTGTCTTGTAAACCAACGATAAAATATCTCATGGCTTGGGATTCCGGTAAACGGGGGACTAACGACAACAAATATTCAAAATCCTCAATATACTCATGGATAGAGTTTATCTGTTGCAACGTAGCGAGCTGTTCATAAGGGTTTTGGATCTCTAACCCGCTGAAACGCTGTAATAATTCCTTGGTAAACTGATCCCACAACAATGGCGTGTATATCTCATTGACAATAGAGAACCAGTGTTGAGCGACCCCAACCATACTCAACTGAGCCAATCGGATCCGAAATTGAGGAGAAATTCCATGAATATCAAAATAGATTTCGGCCTTCTTAATCCAACCTTGAGGATCGAAACCGAAAAACTCTGGCAATTTTACCTTCTTAGCGGCCCAAGGAAGAGGATCAGCAGCGAAACGATCACCCTCCTTATTTAGAAAAACATGTGGTTTTGGGTTAGAAAACCATCCAGACTGCCCTCCTTCTCGAATAACCCAGATCCTTCGACTTCCTCATCCAACACCTTTTTATCCTAATCTTTTACCCAATTCATGATGAATTTCCGGAACTCAGCTTGTTCTCCCTGATCGGACTGAACCGATTTAAGCACCGACTTAATCTTTGTCACATCGGCCTAGAGTTGCTGAATCGCTTCTTCGTGGGATTCCAAACGGTTTTGTTCAGAACGGGTCGTAGGCATGATGATACTCCGGCAAGGCAACGGTAGGTCAGACCAATGATGGGATTCACAAAATTAAGTTTGAACACAAAGGGTAAAGGGGAAATTGGTAGATTGATTGTAAAAGAGAAATACGCTAATACACTTGGAGAAGACGAAAAGGAAAAATAACTAGGTAGAACCTCCCTCTCTCAAAGCGTAAGAGCTAAGAGCCATAATTAACTGAATAGATGATACGATCTCGGGTATCTACCCCAAAACCCTTGCCTGTATTCGAGTCACAGGAAACTCCTAAATCACCTCTCGGTTATTTTATTGATTGAATGAATTAAAACAAACCCTATGGAGCACTATTTATAGCGTCCTGCTAGAATCCTACCATATCTCAAACTTAAATAAAACATATCAAAATAAAACTAGGAAAGATAAATACTAAAAATAAATAATAGTACTAAAAATAAATCATAATTATCCTAAATTAATTAACCCTGCTGCGCCTTTGATAAACCTGACCAAACCGTGATGTTTGGGTCGTATCAATAGAAAACAGAATACCCCATGCCATAGGCATTCCCCCTATTTATTCGTTTCACATACGTAAGGTGAGATACTAAATGGACCCTTCCCCTTTCTTGGGCTTTCTAGCATACACTTTTACTAAATTGGGCCCGGGAAACTTGGCTAAATTAGGAGGATCCCTAACACATATCCTAAATTCCTAACTAATTAATATTTTTTTAAGAATATAATTAATAATTAAATTAAATATTTTATTAAAAATATTTAGCATATTCTAATTATCTATTAAATAAAATAAGTATTAATTCTATGTAACTTACGTAAACATTCTTATAATTGTTATATTTGCATTTTGATAACTAAATATATGAAGTAATAATTAAAAAATAATTGATCTAGTATAATTAATAATTATTATTAACGTATAATGTATAATCAAAGTAACTTAATAATTTCTAATTAACATTAATTCCTATAAGTAATAATCATTAATATTAAAAAAACTAATATTCATTAATAATTGTAACAGCCCTATTTTTCAACCAAGTATATGCCTAATTTTTATCATAATTATATAATTAAGTAGTTCCTAAAAAGGCCTAATTTTTATCATAATTTTTATATATGCCTAATTTTTATCATAATTATATAATTAAGTAGTTCCTAAAAAGGCCTAATTTTTATCATAATTTTTATCATAAAAATGTTGTTCATCATATAAGATATGGAAGTGTTATGAGATTTGAAGTCTTGATGATGAAGAAAAAGGTGGTAATTTGATCATGATACTAAGAATATTTTCTTTGTCTTTTCTTTATATGTGATTATGAAAGATACGAAGGACCATTGAGATACAGAAAAGAAGACTGTGTGAATATAACCATACAACTAAGTGTTTCGGACTTTTGGTAGTACTATGCTAAGGTATAGGACGAAGTCAAATCATAGATGGAGGCCAAAGGACTATCATCATGGGATAGAATCAACATGGGAAGTAGAGTCAGAGATACGAGATAAGTACCCACACCTTTTCGAGAAAAATTTCGAGGACGAAATTTCCAAAAAGAAGGGAATATTGTAACAGCCCTATTTTTCAGCCAAGTATATGCCTAATTTTTATCATAATTATATAATTAAGTAGTTCCTAAAAAGCCCTCAAATGTAAGAGTTGAATTACACTTTTAGTATAGAAGTTAAAACTTAAAAGAGGTAAATAGGCATACAAGTAGCTTACAAAGCTACTTATCATCAAGTCAATAAGTAGCTTGATAAGCTACTTATGGACAAACCATTTACACCACATGAAAGAGTGACAAAGCAAGCCTATTCTTTTGACCATGCAAGTGAAACGTAAGGATGAAAATTAACCATACAAACCTAGGAAGTGAAATGTTAGACCTATAGAGCTTACAAGACTAGTCTACTATATATGTGGCAATCTTTTAAGAAATTTACTCATTTCTAAGCTAAGAGTACAAGTCCTTTATTGCCTACTAAACTACTATAATAGAGGCCTAAGTTGTTCATTTCTCTTCATCCAAAATAATCAAATTCCCTACTTAAAGTATAAGCTCAATGAAGTCAAGAAAGAAGCTATAAAGGCTAAAGCGAGGTGAGTACGCTATGTGCTTTACTGGGATACATATGTGCAA
>LUCG01011407.1:0-10280 GCA_001633085.1 Carthamus tinctorius | reverse complement strand
GCACATCACGCAATTTGTACACATAGTCATGTATAAGGGTTAATGTACTCACCTTAAATGACGTCACAACAACGATAAAAGCACCCACACGAAAGTATATCAAGCACCTATATTCACACAGTAGGTTGCTCACATAAACAAACATTCACACAAACACTTACGACTCGAAACCGAACCACATACCTTAGACTAAGCTAGACCCCTCCAATTGGGTTCAAACTCTCCCAAACACTATAATTAGACATCTCATAAGGATGTATAAGCAAAAGAACCCCAAACGAACGCTATTCAAAAAACTGAAAATGGGGATCCAGTGCAATCGGCGGGTAGTCGGCGGGTAGCCACCCGCGAGTGACCTGCCGTTACCCGCAGACCAAAACCCAAGTCGCAGACGCGACTTCACTACGGGAAACCACAACCCAATTCAATTTTTGACTAAAATTCATCACACTGGTGTTATTTAACACCCCCATAAACATATATTTCAATTTAGCATCATTTAACAACTTATAAACACGATTCGACGTTCAAATGATCATTAAATCCCCAAACCACAACCCTAACCCTCAACACTCTTAAAACTCGACACAACTAACGAATAATTGCAATTACAAACATACCTTGCTTTCGGGAATTCGAGTCTATCGAACCCGAGATGATTGCCTCTACCAATAATAATCAATTGACTTCCAATTGCCCCAAGAATCGTCTCTCCTTCCCTTTGCTCTTCTCTCAAAATTGACACACACAAAAAAGTGAGAGAAAAGGATTTTCAAAGTCCCCCATATATACCTGCTACCTTCACCGCTCAGCTATTAGAAATAACACAACACCCCCTTGCACCTGAAAAAATTACACAAGTACTTCAATTTAACCAAAATCTTGACGAAACAAGTTAAATTTCTAACTTAGGAAAACGGGATGTTACACAGGGCTAGTTTCAAATCAAAACAAGTCTCCTCTACAACTTCTTCACATGGATTTATTTGGACCTGTCAATGTCTAATCTCTCGCTGGAAAGAAATATACTCTTGTCATTGTTGATGAGTATTCCAGGTACACTTGGGTCTTCTTTCTCAGATCCAAAAGTGATACCCCTTATGAAATCATTATCTTCATTAAGAAAATGGAAAAGCTCAACAATCTTACTCTTCGATCAACAAGAAGTGATCATGGTACTGAATTCAAAAACAGTACCCTGGTGTCCTTCTTTAATGATAAGGGAATTTATCAAAACTTCTCATCCGTCAGGACTCCTCAGCAAAATGGAGTCACTAAAGGAAGAAATAGAACCCTGATTGAAGCTGCAAGGTCCATGCTCAGTGAAGCTAATTTGGCTACTCAATTCTAGGTTGAAGCTGTCAACAATGCTTGTTACACTCAAAATCGCTCTCTGATTGTTAAGCGATTTAAGAAGACAGCCTTGAACTCTTTCATGATAGAAAGCCCTCAATTGAACTTCTTCATATCTTTGGTTGCAATTGCTACATCCTCAAGATAGTCTAAATCTGATGATGGAATCTTCATTGGATATTCTTCTATCTCCAAAGCTTACCGTGTGTTCAACAAACGAAGACAAACAATTCAAGAATTCATACATGTTCGAGTTGATGAAGCATGTCCATCTCATCCTCATTCTCATCTTGAGAATGAAGAAATTAACAAATGGGCTGATTCCTTCTTTAAAATCCCTGAAATACCTACCTCTGATCCAACATCATCTTCATCCATCCCTGATGGCTTTGAAAATACAGATGCTGCTCCTTTAGATTATGTTCCTCCAGTGATCACTGCAACTCCCATCACTCAAGTTCTCCTTCTGATTCAAATACTCCTTCTAGCAATGAAGAATCTCATCCACTGCAGCCTGAATTTGCTCTTCAACAAGAACTTATCACAAATCTACTAGAAAATGAAGCTTCATCATCAGCGATTGAGCCTCTTTAANTTCTTGGAAATCTTAACTCTGGTGTCAAAACTCGACATCAATCTGGTAACATCTGCCTATTTATTGGGTTCATTTCAAATATTAAACCTAAAAAAATAGAAGAAGCCCTTATTGATCCAAATTGGGTTACTGCCATGCAAGAAGAACTCGTTGAGTTTATCAGGAACAATGTCTGGGAACTCACTTCCATACCTCGTAAGCGAACTGTTATAGGAACCAAATGGATCTTTTGTAACAAGTTCGATGAACATGGCACTGTTATTCGCAACAAGGCTCGGCTTGTCGCTCAGGGATATCGTCAGGAAGAAGGCATAGACTATGATGAAACATTTCCCCCTATAGCTAGACTCGAAGCAATTCGACTCTTTCTAGCTTTTACGGCTCACAAAAACTTTCATGTGTTTCAAATAGATGTCAAAAGTGCCTTCCTAAATGGAAAGCTCTGTGAAGAGATCTATGTCGCTCAACCTCCAGGTTTCTCTGATCCTAAATTCCCTTATCACATTTACAAGTTAAATAAGGCTCTCTATGGGTTGAAACAGGCCCCTCGTGCCTAGTATGACACCCTGTCAACCTTTCTCTCATCCAAAGGTTTTGAGCGTGGTAAGATTGATAACACCTTGTTTCTTAAGAAACATAAAGGTCACATCATTCTTGTTCAAATATATGTTAATGACATTATTTTTGGATCAACCAATCCCTAACTCTGCAAAAAGTTTGAGTCACTCATGAAATCTGAATATAAAATGTCTATGATAGGTAAACTAACTTATTTTCTAGGTCTTCAGATTAAGCAATCTGAGAAGGGTATTTTCATCAATCAAGGTAAGTATGTATCTGACATGCATAAAAAGTTTGATCTTATCTCATGTACACCGATGAAAACACCAATGGCACCTCCTCTCAAGCTAGATAAAGACACCAATTGTAAATCCATCGATATAACTCTTTATAGAGTAATGATAGGCTCCCTGCTGTATCTTACAGCGAGCCGACCTAATATCATGTATTCTACTTGCTTGTGTGCTAGATATCAATCTGATCCAAAGGAGTCCCATCTGACCGCTGTAAAGCGAATCTTCAGATACCTAAAGTGTACTCCTAACCTAGGTCTCTAGTACCCCAAAGACTCTGGTTTTGATCTCACTGCTTTTTCAGATAGTGATTTTGCAAGATGCAAATTAGATCGCAAAAGCACCACTGGTGGCTGTCAGCTACTTGGTGGTAAGTTGGAAAGTTGGACTAGCAAGAAGCAAAATTCAGTGTCCAGTTCTACCGCTGAAGCTGAATATGTCGCTGCTGGAAGCTGGTGTGCTCAGGTCTTGTGGATGAGATATCAGCTACTCAACTATGATCTAAAGGTTAATTCCTATCTTTTGTGATAATATATCAGCGATTGCCATTGCCAACAATCCAGTGTTGCATTCCAAGACCAAACATATTGAGNGATGAATGGTGACATTGAGCTTCATTTTATTCCCACTGATTATCAGCTCGCTGATATTTTCACTAAACCTCTTGATGAGACTCGTTTCAATATTCTAATTAGCGAGCTTGGTATGCTGAGCTCTGATAACTAACATTATCAGGGAATCAATTCAATGAGTGACTTTACAATGACTTTTATCAGTGCCTCTCATCAGGACTCACTGATCCATCAATAAATGTCTGATTCTCTGACAGGTAGGTCCCCCTGATCTTTTAAACCTTGTTTGATAAGTGCTCTTTTTTCAAAGACCAAATCATTTGCCAAAATTAAATGCTAAATTCGTTTTAACATAAGACAAACGGATTCTTTTCAAATGATGGCATTTTCATTAAATAGCCGTCTGACACCTCTGCAACGGTTACTATTCACCCCCATGTTTGTTGAAAATGGACGTGTGGGTGCGACTGGTGGTACTTTTGTCATCATCATGATTGAACGTGTATGCCAACTCATACCACCTCTTCAAATACATTTTCTCTCTCTTCTCTCCAACACTATATATACCACAGTCTACTTCTTTCTTACTCTTTACGCTCTTTTGTTTTTAAAAGCAAAAGAAGTCTCAAGTATTCTACTCTCTCCGGCATTCTTACTTTCTTAAGAACACTTGGAAGATATCTTCAAGAAATCTGGTAAGAACTTCATCTAAAACTTCAAATAAATTCTTAATCTAGGTTTGATTTTTGCTCGAAAACAAACTCAGACCACTATCTTTTCTTCTAAAAACATGAAACCACTTCTTTTAAGTTTCATTTTTCTAAAACCCTAACTAGGTTTTTCTCCAAAATCTTCATGAATAAGATACCTAATCTGCTAGGTTTATTGTTCAAAGAAAATGTAGTGATACTTTCTCATCATACATTTTCTTCTTTTCAAAAACCCTAAACTAATTTCTTCATCATTTATGGTTTTCCAATCTCTTTTGTAAAAGGATAACACCACTTTTGGATTTCTTTCATATTCAAAAGTGAAGGTTTAAAACAATGATAGGACTCTGATCATCGTCCTATATTGTTACTCACTTTTCTTATGTGCAGAAATGGCATCTTCATTATCTCCAATGATCCCCAACTTCATAATCGAGAAGGACACTGTAGCTTGGAAGTCAAACAACTTTCTCCCTCTGTTCAACCTCAAAGGGAGATCACGAGGTTAACTTTGGAGAAGCACACAACTTCTTGCATGCAGGACCCGCTGGTACTGCACTCTCGCTGAAGGTTCCCCCTGTAAAGGAACTACTCTAAACATTCTGGGCCACTACCAACGTCGTCACTGAAAAAATGGAGTCTGGATGACAGTATGACTACCTGCATGGCTTCATTCCATCCCCTACGAACTCTTAGATACTCACATGGATCTCCTTCAACCTTTCCGACTTCAGGGCTGTGCTCACGTTCCTTGATGTACCAGAAGGGGCTACTTCCTACGACCCACTCCCCACCAACGACATCCTCATCGACTTTCTTGATGACATCAAATATCAATGGAAGAAGAACGACTAGGGAGTGGACATCAAGACCCTGCGCGAAATTCATCGAAACCGCATGTCGGTGGAGATGAACTATGTCTTTGCCCACGTAATTCATGGGCTCTCTGGCAAAGTGGGCACGCATGATCAGGGATGAACATCTTCGGTCCAGATCTTCTACTCACTAATCAAGAATCGCAAGATTGACTTTGCGAAGATCATTTATGAGGACCTGCTCAGTAAGCTGAGGATAAAGACAAAACCATCCAGATCCTCCAAATCCAAAATCAGGGAGGAAGGTGTCCTCTACCCTCGCTTCCGCTCAGCTATGATACAACAGTCCCTGGGAAAGAAGTGCCCAGCTAGAGATCTGAAGTATTCATCCATCAGGGAGGCTATCTTGGCTCCATGAGAATCCGAAGAAGATTCACTTCGCGATGTCCTAGCCAACTCCCTGAAGGACTGTCTGACTACACTCTCAGGTATGAATTCTAACTTCAACTCTTCCAAACCTCCTTCTTCTATTTCAATAGCTATGTCAGTGGCTAACCCCTTACTGACTTCCCCAGCTATTCCTCCATCTCCTTCGCACAAGCAACCACACTCTTCCGCTACTCCCACTTCTCCTCCTGCGAAGAAGAAGAAGAAGACAGGTGGATCAGGTACGTCTCATACCTCTCATCGACCTTCTCGGTAGATCTCCAAATACTATTTAACTCTACCTTCTACCCCTTCAGCTTCTGCAGCTGACACTACTAAAGAACCTGAGGTGGCTTCTCTCAAGCCCTCAGAGAAATCGAAGAGCAATTCTTCTGATGCTTTTCAGGCCTAAAGTAATACCACTACCTATTTTTTCAAGGATCCTAATATGTTTACTTTTACTCACTTAGTTCCTTGTAGTACAGGTTCTTTATAGGCGGTTGTCTTACCAAGCGTTGAGATCGACAACAAGAAGAATGCCCTGGCCGCTATCCAGGATCGTGTTGCTGTGGCAAACAATGCCAAGCATGATGCTGCCCTTCGCCAACAACAACTCCTTGAGGCAGCAAACAAGGCAAGTGTCAAGGAGAAGGCCCTGGCTGCCAAGGCCATGGTGGACAAGGATGCGGCTCTTCAAACCGCTGCTAAGGCCGAAGAGGAGAAGGATCATGCCTTGAAGATTGTGGCGGATCTCCAGGCTCGCCTTGCTAATGCTCAGAAGCGCTCAGCCACTGAGAGCTCTCAGGGCTCAGGGTTTGCCATTCAGCTCCCTGGCCTTGACAGGCTCTCCTCTCATCTGGATGTAACAACTCTAAATTCAAACATACATTTAACAAAAACATCTCAAAGTAGCGGAAGCTTATCAAAAATTGACCTTTAAATTAAAACTTTTCCAAATTAGAATATCATCCTAATACCAAAAATCTTACAAGAATATTATCCAAACTTGCAAACCAACCCGTAAATAAAACCAGTTCACAACAATATTTTAAAAGAAATTGTTCATATCCCATATGCACCAAACCCAATTAATCACTTCAATTGCTGAACTGCGTGGCCACGAAGCCTTAAGCGGGTGCCTTGCCCTTGTCCTTAGAGGACGTACCTGTCACTAAAGAAAATAATAACAACGGGGTAAGTTTGACGCTTAGTGAGTAGACACCTAAACCACATACCATCATACATACATAACCATAGTACAAGGTAATCAGATACATGCACCTATCTGTTCTTCCTTACGGTTCAGTACCGTAAAGGAAGAAAATAATGACACTGGTACCAGGCCTCTGCCTTATATATCT
Source organism: Carthamus tinctorius (assembly GCA_001633085.1). Lineage (NCBI taxonomy): Eukaryota > Viridiplantae > Streptophyta > Magnoliopsida > Asterales > Asteraceae > Carthamus > Carthamus tinctorius. Next base: position 3,594 of record LUCG01011407.1, on the reverse strand, counting down.
TCCCTAGGGGTATCGCTACCACCATAGGTACTATCTGCCTTATTCATGCCAAACTCATACACATAACTACACATGCATCATAGTTATATACACATAATAATAAATGGATAGGTAGAGTACTCACATGACAGTTAGCCAAAATCACACACTTGCACATATTAGTTCACAAAAAAATCACCTATAACACATACATGCAATTACACATCAAAGACAACCCGAAGATAGATGTTTAACACTTTCCCGAATTCCCTTCCCAAAATGACATGGCTACACTCGTCCAATTTCTACTAAACTTCACTAAACACTATTTTCTAACATCCCTTAGGGGTGTATGAACAAAAGACCCCCAAACTAACCCGTTTGCAAAAAGTCCGAAAATGCAACAGTGGGATCGACAGCTCATCGGCGGGTTCCCACCCGCGGCTTACCCACTAATACCCGCAGACTGAATTCCAGTCGCGGGTTGCGACCCACAAACAAGGGTTTCAATCCCAAACATCAAAATCCACCAAAAAAACACCAAAATCATGTTTATGGTCATTCCCAAACCAACATACATTGATTAACAACATCAATTTACTCTACATCAAGCCATATGGTGATCAATTGATCACCATTCCTCAATCTAACCCTAACCCACATATTCTCACTCGAAAAATAACATCAACTGATCAAAGACATACTTAAGATTCATACATTTGGAGTAATTAGCGTGATTACTAACGCAATTATACCACCACAACTTCAAAATTGATCTTCCTTGCTCCCAAACTCCAAAATCGCCCCTTCTCTCTCTCCGACTTCTCTGGAATTTGATTATGACTAAAGGAAGGGAATTTGGAAGTCTCTAACTGCTTATATACATGACTTATACTACTCTCAACTTTCAACATTTACGCACTAGCCCCTACACTCCTACAAACAAAATAACCAATCAAAATTAACGTAACTTAGTCATAACAATTTAAAAAAAATACATAATTTAGAAAACGAGGCGTTACAACTCTCCCCCAATTACCAGGATTTCGCCCCCGAAATCACCTAAGCCTGGAATAATTCTGGGTAGTTCCTTCTCCTCTCGTCCTCCGGCTCCCAAGTCCATTCCGAGCCTTTTCTGTGCTCCCATTGGACCTTTACTATCCCAATGTCCTTGTTGCGCAAGGACTTGGTTGTTCTCTCCAATATGGCTATCGGCCTCTCCACATAGTTGAGTCGCTCGTCCACTTGGATGTCATCTATCGGTATGTGAGCCGAGTCATCTGCCAGGCAATTTCTCAACTGCGACACGTGAAAGGTGTTGTGTATCTGACCGAGTTCTGGTGGTAAGTCAAGTCGATATGCAAATTTTCCAACTCGTGCAACTATCTCAAACGGTCCGATGAACCATGGACCCAACTTGCCTCTCTTACAGAAACGTATCACCCATTTCCACGGTGACACCTTCAGAAGCACTTTGTCTCCCACATTAAACTCCAAGTCAGATCGTCATCTATCCGCATAGCTTTTCTGTCGACTTTGAGCAATTTTCAGTCTATCGCGGATTAACTGAATACTCTCAGTCGTCTGTTGGACAATTTCGGTGCTGCCTAACTCTCTCTGGCCCACCTCTCCCCAACAAATGGGAGTTCTGCACTTCCTTTCGTACAACATCTCGTAAGGGGGCATGCCGATGCTGGCATGGAAACTATTATTGTACGAGAACTCCACTAGCGGCAAATGTGAATCCCAACTACCTCCAAAGTCTAGCACACATGCTCTCAGCATGTCTTCGAGAGTTTGTATGGTCCTCTCACTCTTCCCATCTATCTGCGGATGAAACGCGGTGCTGAACTGAAGTTTAGTGCCCAAATCTTCATGAAATCTGCCCCAGAAACGCGATGTACATCGGACGTCTCGATCCGAATTCACCTTGACTGGTACTCTGTGTCTAGCCACTATCTCCCGGACATAGATGTCCGCTAACACCTCCGAAGAGGAACTCTCCCTTATAGCGATGAAATGAACACTCTTCGTCAGCCGATCCACGATCACCCAGATAGCGTCATGATTCTAGCCGTCCTCGGTAGTCCGGTAACCAGATCCATCGTCACGTGTTCCCATTTCCACACAGGTGTCTCCAACGGCTGGAGTTTCCCGTGTGGTTTCTGATGGTCGACCTTGACTTGCAAACAAGTCAAGCATTTCTCCACATACTTGGCCACATCTTTCTTCATCCCCGGCCACCAATAGTCAGTCTTCAGGTCCTTGTACATCTTGGTGGCACCGAGATGTATCGAGAACTTGGATCTGTGAGCTTCATCTAAAAGTGTCTGCCTCGCCTTGCACGATATCGAAACCCATACCCGGCCGTATCGAGTCAATAACCCTCGAGTGTCTGCCACTAGTTGGTCGACCTGCCCCTTAATTCGTTCTTTGTTCCGGTTCTCCTCCTTGACCGCTTCTTCTTGAGACCGTCTTATCAAATCAAACAGTGAAGNTCAGCCTCATTAACGGTACCCGGAGTAGAACATTGCTCGCTTTTCTGCTCAGGGCGTCTGCCACCACGTTCGCCTTCCCTGGGTGGTAAAGGATCTCGCAATCGTAATCCTTCACCACATCCAGCGACCTCCGTTGCCTTATGTTTAGATTCTGCTGATCCATGATGTAACGAATTCTCTTGTGATCCGTATAGATCATGCACCTTACTCCGTATAGGTAGTGCCGCCAAAGCTTTAGCGCGAACACCACCGCCGCTAACTCCAGATCGTGAGTCGGATAGTTCACCTCATGCGTCTTAAGCTGACGAGACGCATAGGCGATCACCCGGCCTCTCTGCATATGGACACAGCCCAACCCGTGATAAGAGGTCTCACAGTAGACTATCATGTCCTCAACTCCTCCGGTAAAGTCAGTATCGGGACCTCGTACAGCTTCTTCTTCAAGGTCTCGAACGCGACTGCCTGCTCGTCACCCCAAACAAACCTCTCATTTTTTCGTGTCAGCTTTGTCAAGGGAACTGTTATCTTAGAGAAATCCTAGATGAACCGGCGGTAGTACCCGACCAATCCAAGAAAACTCCTATTTTTTGTGGGAGTCTTCGGGGTTTCCCACTTCATCACTGCTTCCACCTTGGCTGGGTCCACCTTGATACCCTCCCGGTTCATAAGATGTTCGAGAAATTGGACCTCTTGCAACCAGAAGTCGCACTTGGAGAATTTCGCGTACAGCTGTTCCTTGTGTAGCGTCTCCAAAACTTCTCGTAAATGCTCCACATGCTCCTCCTTTGATTTGGAGTAGATCAGTATATCGTCTATGAATACGATCACTGACCTATCCAACATCGGTCTGTAAACCCTGTTCATTAGGTCCATGAACGCCACCGGAGCGTTCGTCAATCCGAAGGGCATCACGATAAACTCGAAATACCCGTATCTCGTCCGAATTGCTGTCTTGTGCACATCCTCTTCCCGAACCTTCAACTGGTGGTACCCTGAGCGAGGATCTATCTTCGAGAACCACGCGGCTCCCTGAAGTTGATCGAAGAGATCGTCCATCCTCGGCAGCGGGTATCTATTCTTCACCGTGAGCTTGTTGAGCTCCCGGTAGTCGATACAC
>LUCG01011359.1:0-13831 GCA_001633085.1 Carthamus tinctorius | reverse complement strand
GGAGGAAGGCGGCAACGGCGGTGTAGATGGAGGAGGAAGGAGGCGAAACACATGTGCACCAACGACGGTGTAGACGGAGGAGGAAGCCGGCGAAACACATGTGCAGACGGTGGAGGAGAGAGGCGGCAGCATTGGTGCAGACGGTGGAAGACGGATGCGGCAAGGGTGGTGCAAACGGTGGAGGAGGGAGGCGGCGACGACCGTGCAAATGATGGAGGAGGGAGCCGATGGCGGTGGAGGTAGAAGCATACCAACAAACAGATGCGACGTGAAAGGTGGTCGAGGCTGTGCCGACGAAGGGGATGGGGTTACGACGACGAAGGGAGATGGCAGCGCCGGCGGCGAAGGCGGTTTTGCCGGTAGAGGAGCAAGGGGCGATGGAGTTTTGCCAGTGGAGGAGCAAGCGGCGGTGGCGGTTTTGCCGGTGACATTCGCATCGACTTCTTTGACCTATGCAAGCGGTGGTGGAGTTTTGTCGGGGGAGGAGCAATCGGCGGTGAAGGAGCTGCCGGTGACATCCCTGCCGCTTTTGAGAGTAATTTTTGAAATTGATACCTAATTGAAGATGCCTTAGATAACCCATCCTAAAAATATGGTAACCGAATTAGTGATTGATATTGAGTAAAAATGACACTAATACCCCTAAATGATTAATATTAAACCAAAATAAATGTTGAATTCTGATTGGTTGGAAGGTGGTTCACAAGGTTAACACAATATATGTGGTTAACAACGGAATACTACTATATATATGTATATATATCAATTAAATTCATAATTTATAATAAACAAATAATTAATCTTTAGAATAATTCTAGATCAACTGATTATCGATAACCAAAATATAGAATAACCAAAATAGACCATCCCGTAATAGATCATCATCTAAATCGATTTATCAATTCTTCTGCAATCATATCTCTTACTGTAATCATATACATATCATCATTCCTACGACATGGGCTTGTGCCTTGTGCTTCATTATTGCTACCACTTCCTTCATCATTGACATTATATGATTCTTGTTGCGCCTTGCCAAATTCTTCATCAGCCACAGTGTTCACTCTAATATAATTGTGAATTGCCATTGATGCTAGCACAATATTTACTTGTGTCTCGTAGGTGAAACCGACGTGCATATCCTTTAGTATTGCCCATCTAGCTTTCCACACTCCAAAAGTTCGTTCAATCACATTTCTCAATGACGAGTGATGATAGTTGAATGTTTCTTTTGGTCCTTTGGGAGCATGTATTGCAGCGGTTTCTCCATGACGAAAATCCGGTATCTGATAACGGATATTTGTTCCTTTGTATGGAGCAAGATAACCTTTCGTATTTGGATACCCGACATCAACAACATAATACTTATCTATCAAAATAATTAACAAATAAACGTTATTCATTTTTAATAGTATGAAAATATAGAGTTCGTATTACTACAAAAATAAAAATAAAAATACTAACCATCGCTTGGATGTGGAAATTTAACTTCGGATCTACGTAAAGCTTCCCAAAATATACGTGTATCATGTGCAGTTCCCTCCCATCCAGCCCATGCAAACGTAAAACACATATTGAAGTCACAAACCGCCATGACATTTTGAGTCACATATCATTTTCTACCAATATATTTAGCTTGCTCATGCTCGTGAAACGTTGCCTTTATGTGTGTCCCATCTATCGCACCAATACAATCCTACACCTATAGAGAAATATAATATATTAATCTATTAAAATGTTACTAGCAAATACAAAGCAAAATATAAAAAGTACCTTGAAAGTTGGATAATAACGAGTGTTATTTAAAATTTCCGTCGGAGTATCTTCATTGTAATTTGCGTTTGGTTGTATGATGTCGACACTTAACTTAAGCACGACTTCCAAAACAACATGGAAATGTCTAGTTACAGTTTCTCCTGAACGATTAAAAAATTCTTGACATAGCCTATTTCCAGCATCATGGGCTAGAGTCATAAAGAAAATCCCAACAGACTCCTCAACACATATATGACGTGTTGGCTTTAACCTGTAACGTGTAACAAAATCTGAACATAACATTTTGAACACTGGGACATCTAGTCTGAAAGCTTTGTAACAACGTTTAGGATGACTGTTAAGTATTTCATGAATAAGCATTTCTCCTGTCTGAGAAGACGTACGACAATGCCTACGTGTGTTATTCAATCTATGACTTACTATTATCCCTTTAACAGCTACTACACATAATAATAGCCATCTGTTCTCCTCTTCGATCCAATTTACTTCATTATCATCATTTGAATAAGAGCTATCACTACTATCCATCCTATTAATAGATAAAAAGATTCAAATATATTAAAAAATGCATAAAAAAGATACATAATGTCAAACATGATAAAAATAAACACGATACGTAATGTCAAACATTATTTAAATAAACCCAATACATAATGTCAAACATGATAAAAATAAACACGATACATAATGTCAAACATGATACAAATAAAAACGATACATAATGTCAAACATGATACAAATAAACACGATACATGATGTCACACATGATACAAATAAACGCGATACATAATGATAAAAATAAACGTAATACATATGAGACGGGGAAACTCGATGTGAATCACTCCTCCTCCATAAGTAACTTAAGAAACTCCATATCCTTGCCGCGTGACTCGTTGGAACCATAAAATTTTCACGGATCGACTGTTTTAGGAAGATGCGTAGTGCCCGGCTATACTTCCTTGAATTACCTTCTTCAAATCCTGGAAAACAAGTCACAATGTCCATACATTCTTGTGTCGTTGGTGAGGACTTACGTGCCGGAAAACTTGAAGTGCTTCCTGTTGATATTGCCTCAATTACATTATCTAGTTTACACTCCAATGACGAACTTACAGATGACTTTCCACGTATTGACCGGGTAGAAGCCTTAGTCGACTTCTTTCTTTTGCTTGAACTACTTGCAGGAGCCTTAGTCCCTAAATCAATTGGTTCACCATCCTCACCTGAATCAACTTCATCACTATCTCCTTGTCCCTCGTTATTTCCCTTATTGTTTTGACATTCAATAGCAGCCTTAGTCCTATCTCCAACGTCAACGGAATCTTGAAATAGAGGTGCATAATATAATTCATATATCTCTAAATTTAAGTCCCTAAACTTGGCATACTCTTTATCTCCCTTTATTTTCTCATCCCACTATTCTGATGATGCAACAATTGTCTTTTTCACATTGTCCCATCCAACGCTAGTTTCGAGCCTTTTTAAATGATCATAATACTTCCATTCTTTTTTTCATATTGTCCCACTTGTTTTTAAGTTGTTTCTTGCCCAAACATTTACCAATCCGTTCCCTAATGTTCTTCTCTAAATTATCCCACCCAGCCTTATTGAAGTGACTACCAGGTCTGTTCCCATTTCTTATCTCATTCGTGCACAACTCAATATAAACCATCAAGGTACTATGATTCCAAATAACTTTTGGCTTATATTTTTTAGATGTATCACTAGTAACAATGTTATTGTTGGCGTCCATTACCTGAATAACAAAGAAAGTATGAAAACACTTGCCTTTTTGTAGCTTGTTTAATAACCCGTATGAATTCAAACAAATACAGTAAACTCAAATAAATCAGTTTGTCAACACTTTGCTTTTCATTAGCTCCCAAAGAACCAAATGCTTTCTGTCAATAATTCAATGGTTGAAAACACAAACAGCAAATTCTTGATTTTTGTGTGTTTGTGTGTTAAACAATACTAACAAGTGATACAAAAATCAAGAATTTGGTTAAGCCACACAGAAATTCTTTGACTTATATGTGTGTGTGTGTGTTAAACAATGAAAATGGGAAGAAAAGTTAACAAACAACAAACAAGAACAACAGTAAAAAACACATAAACCACCAAGGTTGGGAAGATCAACAAGTGAAACCAAGGTTGTCATCATGTACATGAACAACAACCGAAACAATAAGAAAAGCAAAAAATACCATGGTTGCCATCATGTACAAAAACAACAAATGAAAACACAAGAACAAATTAAGCAGATTAGGGGGACTTGACAACAAAAGATTAAAGATTTCCTCCAAAGCAACATATTAGGGAATGTATCGATCAGGTCGGAGAGCATGAGAAGTACCTGTTCGTTCGCGAAGCAGGTCGACAGAGATGGAGCTGGTCACGACGACGCTGCAGCAGGTGGACGGTGGCGCTGGAGAGGTCGACGGTGTGGAGAAGAGCAGCTTCACGTTGGAGGCGAGTCGGTGCTACTATTGTAAGAGAGAAGAGAAATGACGAGTTGCGATTTTAGGGCAAAAGAAAAGAGGGTAAAAAAGTCATTTGGTTGTTTGATCTGATAAGTTGATTTTGAAAAGCCATGTCAAACTGACTTCTCAAAAATGGCTTTTTCTCCTTTTTGGAGAAGTAATAAGCTACTTTTAGAAATAGTCATCCAAACACTACTTTTTGGCTTTTTAACTTTTCCCCAATGAAATAAGTTATAAGGAGCATCAAATAAGCACTCCCAAACACCCCCTTAGTTTATCAGAGTGGCGGCTCTGATGCAATTATAGAGTTTTAAAGCAATTTGCAACTCTCTTAAACACAATGAAATATAATTTTAGGTTACAATTATTTTAGAGAACATTTCTAAATTAAAACCCAAGTTAGATCCAATGACAACAAAAAAGAAATTACAAACCATAAAATGTTTAGAATTGTATATTTCGGATATGTAACCAGTTTTGATAAAACACTTAGAAAGCAAAGTAAGTTTCCTTAATTGGTGATCTACACGAACAAGCTCTAGCATACACCTGGTGCTAATGCAAAACCAAACAAGAGAAATGATTCTATGTTACATTTCTCTGTTGAAATCTCTGTGCTACCAAACAAAAAAAGTTAATTCCTAGTCTCCAGACCAAATCCCTTTCTTTGCAATTCCATTCTCTGCAATCATTTCTCTGTAATTTCATTCTATGTACCAAACGCACCCTAAGTGTGTCTTATAGAAAAAAGTAACACGTATTGTAGACATACTCATTGTGTGCAACCCTCTAGGTTTACATACTCCTTAGCAATGTTTCTGTGTAACACATGTTGTAGACATATTATAACTTCTATTAATATTATTTAATAAAAATAGATTAACCAACCAAAATATCCCTCACTCAATGAATTTTTTTAACATATTTACTTAGAGCATCTCCAACAACTTCTCTATAATGGAAAAAATAAGGATTTTGGGCATTTCCAAAATGGAGAAAAGAGGAGAGAGAGTAAAATTTTCTCTAAATTTGGGGATATCCCCAAAAATGATTATCAAGAAAGATAAATTATTTTTTATTACATCCCACCAATGAAAGAACTTTAAATAAAATGTTTATAAGAGAGAAATGACATTTTATTAAATATAAACAATATTTTAATAACATAATCAATGCTTTATCTTCAAAATGGAGAATCGTTTGGAGATGATGAATGTAATTTTTAAAGAAAATCTTGACTTTAAAATCTTTATCTTCTAAGGACCAAAATTGAGAGATTTGCAAACCCCAACGATGAAAACAATAATTTTTAATAGAGGGATGAAAGCCACAAATTTCACAAAGTACAAGAACTATAAAAATGTAGTTTACTTTTAAATATCTTGAAGGTAACAAATGCAAAATGTAAGAAGGCGAGGGGCATATTTGTAAATATATATGTCGGTTCTGCCTGGTCCGAACCGGATCCGACCGGGCTATAAAATATGAGTGATCGAGTACGTGTGACGAAGCGCGCAGTCCACGACTATCCCTTCAAAATCCCTAATTCTTCGCTACAAACCCTAAATCTGAAATAATTTGATAATTTCTAACTACTGCTGGAAGGAGGAATAAAGTCTTTGATGATATAATTCGATTCCAACTATTCTTGTGTTGCATATGTTTTTGGTTGCAGAGGGCGATTTGTTTTTAGGTGTCTGAATGGTTCCGATAGATTCTTCTTCAGGAGTTTTAATGGCTGAAGGGAAAGGGCAGCAACACACCAGGAAACGACGACGTCTTACATGGGACGTGGCGGCATCACCAGCAGAACAACAAGAGGTTGGTTTCTGAGATTCACTTAGGGTTAGGGTTTCATGGTTCACGATGGGATTTTCTTTGTAGGCTGAAGTACGCCAGCCTGTGTTGTGTCGGCATATCTCGCCGCCAAAGAGAGAGGATGATCGTGAGGGGCATTACACATACAGTCTCGGGGAGAATCTAACTCCTAGATGTGAGTTTTCTTTTTGACCTTTGAATCTGTTTGTGTTGGCATCAACTGGATTAGTCTGTGTTTTTTGTATCAATAGTTTCTGCCATGCAAGCCTTATCAATATATTTTTTAGACAATGATGGCTTAAACATCTTTTTGTTCTACTTGGTCAATCAGGGATGATATGGTGGTTCATGTGTATCAACTCTGCTGGTTGCAAGAATATACTAGTTTTTGTTTTAAAATGAAAAAAAAGTAAAAATAATTAAACATTCGGGGAACATTGAAGTACATAGTATATTTTTTGGGTAAAGGACCACAAAAAAAGTACTAGAATAATCGTCCAGAATAACATCTAGACCTATAGATAGGCTTCATATAAGTTTAAAGGGTTGGAACAAATGAAGAATACTGGGCATGTTCAAGATATAAAATTGATATCTGAAAAAGCTAAATAGCATAAATGCAATTATGATAAGGAGAACTCACAGACAAATCAAATGAAAATGAATTCAGTCATAAAACGCCTCATCTTGTGTTTTCGTCCTTTTAAACCTTGATACCTCAACTTCAGGCACCAGTTTGGGTTTCCACTTCTTCATTAATATTAACCATACGTTTTCGGTTCTTTAAGGATCTCTCAACATCATACCTGGCTCTTTCATGTGCACGATTGATATATTCTAATCTAAACTGCATATCAACATGATTGAATTTGTAGAACTTGTTTGCTATTGTGCTGCTAATGATGTCTTGCAAAGTTTCAGACACAAACTTTTGAACTAAGGACTCACCTGAAAGGAAACATTTTTTCATTCAAAACCTAGTACGCTGTGTTTTAAAAGGCGCAAGGCGCTCCAAGGCGATAAGGTGCCCGAGCGCCTCAATTTTTTGAGGCGCTTTGAGGCGAGGGATTCATGTACGCGAGGCGCTTAATATTACGAAATATTTGTAAATATTTTATAACTATACTTCACACACAAAACAACTTAATAATTCTTAATAAGCAAAAACACCAAGTGACGTATGTCATATTGTATCTCAAAAAGACAAATAAAAACATCATCAATAGAGGAGAAGAAAGGANAGATATAGGGATTTTATAGTAATCAAATCATGGATTTAATAGTGATCGATTAGAAAAAGGTCAAGATACGGAATTGATTTAATAGTGATAAGTGTATTTAATCAGTTTAATTTTGAATATAAGACGAGCCCAGAGCCCAAAATATAATGCTCACTAGAAACCCTTTTAATAGAAACCGATTGTACATGAATCTATTGAATCGCTGCCTCATAGGGTACTACTGAATCGCCGCCTCAGAGGGCTGAGGCCCCGCCTCATGTACACGCCGGAGCCTCATTGGTGGGAGGCTTTCTAGTTGTCGCCTCGCGCCTCAGAGCGCCTCAGGCGCGCTTTTTAAAACACAGCTAGTACGTTAAGTATAAATACTATTTAAGTAATAAGATTGAGTACATTGAAACAAAGTAATATGGAACATAATTATCACACATATTGCACCTTCAACATGTGAGAAGGAAGAGTCAACAAACCAGTGGTTGCCTTCCTTTTTATTCCCTGCCACTAATTCCTTGAATTGAACACTTACTCTTATATGCCCCAATATATGGAAATCCCAGTGAGGGCTTAGCCCATTATTTGTGCCTCCAAGCCATTCATTGGCACTACTTTGGCAGTGATATGCTGCTATATTATTTGGAAATTTGTGGGAATTATTTTCTTGGAACAAATAAACCTTTTATCTCACCAGCAACTTTCCTTTCCATGTGGGTTTATTTGATCGCATAGGAGTGCAATTAGTGTAGTTCTTTTTGCAGTTCTATGCCTTTTGTCAAGAGGTTTATTATTCTGTTTTGGGTTGTCAGTACAATGTTGGGATGATTTGTGTGTTAGTTTCTTGACCCTTTGTTTGTCATTTTACCTTTTACCCAGCTACTGACCATTGAATTTTCCTTAATCTCATCCAGATAAAATACTGAGCAAGATGGGTGAAGGTTAGCAGTAAAGTGTCTGCTGTCTGCAAAATCTTATATTTTTATCACTCTTCTTTTGTGGGTATCAGCAAATTGCTAGTGCTGTAGGCACATTTGGTCGAGTTTTGGAATGTTGGGATCGTCAAAACCGCGAATATGTAGCAATCAAGGTAATCCGAAGCATAAGAAAATATCGTGATGCAGCAATGATTGAAGTTGATGTACTTCAACGACTTGCTAAGAATGATAAAGGCAGATCACAGTATGTTTCTTTCACCTTTGTGTTGGGTTTCATGGTTCGTGGATGATATGGTCTAATTTCTCTTTTCAATTATTTGTGCAGCTGTGTGCAGATCCTGAACTGGTTCGATTATCGCAATCATATATGCATAGTAAGTCCCTCGATGATGTGGTTCTGGTGTTTCTTCGGTCGACTAATCCTTTGATCATATGCAATGTTACATAGTTCCTTACATAGTTCCTTTATTTATCATTCACTGTTTGTCAATGAGGTGCTTAGTGTATATGTGATGCTTGTTAGAATATAGATTTACAGAGCCTGATTGTTAGTTTAAGATTGTTCTCTCCATATGAACTTCATTCATAGTCACTGAACATGAAACCTCCTTTGAATGCATTTCACTGGTGATCAGGTGTTTGAGAAGCTTGGACCAAGTTTATTTGATTATCTAAAGAGAAATAAATACTGCCCATTCCCTGTGGATCTTGTTCGGGAAATTGGACGTCAGCTTTTGGAATCTGTAGCATGTGTGTAGATTATTCTTGGTCTTACTGTATCTCTCATCCCTTATTTTTCTATTCCAACCAGCTAGACAATGAAATATACTGTCTTTTTTCCATCATCAGTGTGTGTAACAAAGGATTACTACAGTTATTTTGGGTAACATTTTTGTTATGTATCATACTTGGCAGATATGCATAGTTTGTGCTTAATCCATACTGACCTGAAGCCGGAAAATATACTTCTTGTATCTCCTGAATATTTAAAGCTTCCTGGATACAAGGTAGATGACCTTTTGAGGTTGGACCGTTTTGCTGTTGGTGAGTCGGTTCATTTTCTTAAGTAATTTTTTGAAATGTTGCAGAGGACTTCACAGGGTGAAGCGTATTTCAGGTGCTTGCCAAAGTCAAGTGAGATTAAGCTGATTGATTTTGGCAGTACTGCTTATGATAATCAAAATCATAGCTCCATTGTTTCTACAAGACACTACCGAGCACCTGAAGTTATTCTAGGTAACTAGTTATTGTTGGCCAGCAGAGACATGCTGGTTTTTTTATATACGTATGAGGTGGCAAGTTCCGTCTCAAAACCAACAAAAAAGTGTAACCCTGCAAATGTGGTTGAGTGAATTGGAAATGTTTTAGGAAGTGTAAGGAGTGTGGACATTCTTCTGTAAGTTTCAGATAACATCATTACCTCCAGTGGCAACAAAGTTCCACTCAGTTGGGCTTGCTCAAGATAACTAGATACCAGATTGCAAATCTCACATTTGGTTGTTGCACGGGAAAAAATATGATCAAATGGGTGGATGGTGAAAGTTTTACTTCTTTGGGTGTGGTTTTCTGGGTTGTTCAAGAAGAAACCCGGCTAGTTTTGATGCTTAAATTCATTTGAAAATTAAACCAAATGAAATTATGATGTCCTCCAGGAAAAAATGTCCCATAAGGTGTAGAATTGGCTGTTCATTAAAATACAAGATAAAAGAGATGAATCAGATCTTTACGAATTTCTACAACATGCCTGTGGCTGTGGCAGATAGAGATAACTCTTTTCCCTTCGTCTCATCTCTGAATGCGACATACTTTTGATAATCCTAATTTTATTATCATTCTTTATATATATTGAAAGCATCTTCATATTATAAGTGACCTTTGTGATGGATACTTCGGTATCATTGTAATGGAATATTTGTGGGCGAAACTGTTTACGGATTTCTTTGATATGTTCCTTTTGAAAGTAGTTCTAAGATGGAAGACACTTTTTGGTTCTGTGTATCCACTGCAATGAGCATGCATCTCTACATCATGCATCATTCAGTGTATCTTTCATAATCTCTTGGTGTGACCTCACAAATTGCAACCTGGCTTCCTATAGTGGCTGCTCTAGTATTATATTGATTTTTATAATCTTAATCCCTAAGCCCTTTTCATATATAAGAGAATGTTTATGTTTCCCCTAAATCTTCTCATTAGTGGATTTATTGTTATTGCAGGCCTTGGATGGAGTTATCCTTGTGATATGTGGAGTGTTGGTTGTATACTTGTTGAATTATGTTCGGTTCGTCTTCTTTCCTTCTTCTGTTTCAAGCACATGCAATGAAGCAATTAGGTATCATTTCATGTACTTATAGAACATAATGTACCCTTTCAGGGTGAAGCTTTGTTCCAGACTCATGAGAACTTAGAACACTTGGCAATGATGGAGAGGGTATTGGGACCCTTGCCAGAGCATATGGTCCGGAGAGCCAAGTAAGACCTAGTTTGTTTGAACTTTTCTTTTTAGACGTTATGTAATGTAAAACACTATTGTGGTTTTTGTTGGACAACCCAAGTAATAGGGCTTTTAGCAAGGAAAGTTAAGCTAAAACAAACAAAATTTATGTCTCTTGGTTTTCTTCATGAAGCCGAGTAAATCAAGTTTGCAATTTGTATCCGACATTTACGGATTTTCTATCTGGTTATGGTTTCCGAAAATGTGTATGGTTGCAAGACACTTCTTTTAATCCAGTTTCCATTTTTTTTAATACATGTGAAAAAACAAAAAACGTTGAGATCGCTGTAAGATGATATTGATTGTGTTGCTCTCATTTCATTCAGTATATGCATGCTGATAGAAAAATCATTATTTTTTCTTTTCTACTGATTATCACAGCCGGGGTGCGGAAAAGTACTTCAGACGATTAAGATTAAACTGGCCTGAAGGCGCAGTCTCCAGGGAGAGTATTAGAGCAGTGAGGAAGCTAGATCGGCTGAAGGTTTTCTTCTTTCTTGCCTGCATATTCTATGCTAAATCATTTCAAAGAAACTTGTTTCATTTTTGAAAATATCTAACTGTACAAATCAAGCAAGGGGAGCGGAATTTTTTGTTGTTGCATATTCTTTTAACAAAACACAAAAAATAAACATCGGTTATCATTCCAATATGACAAAAATGTTTTGAATGCAGTTCAACAAGTTTTTGTTGTTTTGTAGCATGACACCAACAAAACATAAAATGCAGAATGTTGTCTTGATTGAAGGAGAACATAATAAAAAAGTTACACTTTTTTAATACTGTGGCAGTCATGGACTCTCTTCTATCAAACATGAATGGATGTTTAATCTACCAAGTTTGAGAAATAGATCCAATATATCAAAGGAGTAAAGATGCTTCAAGTTTTATATTGTTCATGCAAAGTGCGTATTTCCTGGATCAAAACTAAAGAAGATCCATGGTTGTAGTTCATAGTTTTTGTGCTGATTTAGAGCTTATTTATTTTACATTTGTATAGTTGGAATTTGAAGTGAAGGGCGATCAAGAATGATGGATGTCATTTATGTCTATATGGGAAAGCTCCTCAATTTTGGAGTGAATAAGAATCTGCCGCTCCCAAATCTCATGTCCACTAATCACGTGAAGCACATCATCAGTTTGTTGAAGAGAGAACATAAAAAAATGAATTAAATGATTTATATTAAATAAAATAATGATGTGTATTTAAGTGATTGGTGGGGTTGAGAGGGGACATGAGATTTTCGGACGTAGGGAATGGTTACACTTAAATGCATATATATATATTTGTATTCTACCATTTCATTTTTTTTGTTATACGGATTAACTTTCCGTTTTGTGATGATGCAGAATATGATATCACAGTATGTTCCAGTTGGAGGTTCAAGATCATCCATTGTTGATCTGCTGCATGGCTTATTGGAGTTTGATCCCACAGAGCGTATTACTGCCCGACAAGCTCTTGATCATCCATTCTTCAGAAACATCCCTGCATAACATGTAAGAGTAGGAGAAAAATTCAACAATTTATGTTGTGAATTCTATTAAATTGACATTTTCATTCAGAGTCTGAATTCCCACTCTGTTTTTTTCTTTCAAAATGAGAATGCTAGAATTAGTTGGTGGTTGCAGGTCCATGGTACAAAGTGGTGATCGAGTCTGAGGAGAAGATTCTTGATTTGGTGGACAAAGTGGCTGAAGGAGGTGGGCCGAGGAGATGATGAAGGTTAGGTTGGTATTGAAATGCTACCATTGGGCATATTCTGGTGGTCGTTTTATGACCGATTCAGAAAATCAGTTTTCATTGTGATGATCATCTCTTTTGGGGTGGTTGCATCTTCCTATGGAGGAATGATGATAGTTGTAATAGAAGGCTTTAGTTCATGTGTTGATTGATGCACAGAATAATATTTGCAGTTTTTAAACTAATATTTGGCAATGGCAAGGCTGGTTTGATCATCAATTTAGGCAGTTGAGTTTAGGTTTTATTTAGTGTTGATGCTGCTTTTGGTATGAGTAGAGGACTAATTTGTCTTGTGTGGACAGGAGACTGGATTGCCCCTTGCATATTGTTTAATATTTTTTAAATCATATGATAGCGTCATAAATTACACAGGTCAATCAAAATAGTGGTTTGCTCAAAAGCTTACCTGGTAAGTGGATAGTGATAAAATTCAGCACTTTTTAACTTAATATACCGGTAAAAGCATAGTCTGTCAAAATGGTATGATATGTAACAGTTTATCTGGTAAGCACTTACAGTTGTTTAAGTGCTTATTGATGGAATTCAGCGCTCCTTTAACTTACGTGCTGTTTGTTTTTTAAGTGGTGCTAAAGTCTGAATCTGTTCTCACCCCTGATTGTTAAGTGGTGGTGTTGAAGACTGAATTTGAATCTGTCAAGACTGTTTGTTTTTGTAAGCTGTCAAACATCTGAATTTGATTATTTATAAGCACTAAAATCAAATGAAATACATTAACTTAATCAAGTATAATAGTAAGCTTAACAATCCAGCAACTTAATGAGCTTTATAGAACAATTCAAACAAGCTTAATGAGCTTAATGAACAATCCAAACAAACTTAATGAACAATCCAAATAAGTACAAGCTTAATGAAATAGTAAAAATGTTAGGTCCCATTAGATGGCCACTTAGATAATAGTTTGTGAGTTGTATTGTAGAAGGGGGAGAGNTTTCTTCCACTTTAATTTAAACTACAACCTCTGTGAGGTTTTTGGGTAGTTTAAACTAGACAGCTTGTTAAAGAAGATCATGACTATTATCAAGATCTAAAGCTATAAAATTTATAGACACATAGCCTTTGCTCATGCACAGAGCAAGTAGAATTGGAAGAAAGAACTTGGAAGAAGAGAGAGAGAAGGAAGGATTTGGGTATAGGAAGATGGACCAAGGGAGGTTACATGCCACACTTTGTTTGAAAAACATATGGCTCCTTTTATACTCCATGCATTAAATGCATGACAGACCCAATCTTACACGTGTCGTGTAAAGATTGGTTATGGTGTACTGTTGTACTTTTGATCAATCCCCCATACTATAGTAGGGTCATGACCTAGTGCAACAGTTGCCTTA
>LUCG01011352.1:0-11669 GCA_001633085.1 Carthamus tinctorius | reverse complement strand
AAAATGTTGTTAAATCCTGTTTTTGATAATTGGTGAATTTACGTGTATCTGTGAGCATGCTTACTAAATTGATTATGTGAATTAAATGTTGTGAGTGAGCGCATAGTGGACAAAGGATACTAGGGGACAGTACATCCGTTGGGAGTGAGCGAGTGGTGTGAGGCACGAATATGTTTCGTCCCTCCTTAAATGAGTATCTACACCGGGGGTCTGCCACTGTCGTTGATGAGTAGTGATCCGGGGGATCCAACGTCACGGGGTGACGGAATCTTTGTCCACGATGCATCACTGTGGTTTTCTTTTATGATTGAATGCCATAGGCCAGTGAGCCACAATTGTATTTAAACTGTTATCTTTGAGGGAATTCACTAGACCTTATGGTCTAACCCTCGTTTTCAAAAATTTCTAAAACATTTTCAGGGATAGCCCGCGGAGCTGGTAGAGGCAAGGAGAAGGTGATTAAATAGACTAGACTCCCATTAGTTTACAAACAATACAGTTTATTAAAAATCTCAGCTGTGGAGGGTTGTTCCACTGGCACTTCTAGACTTCTGTTAACTTATGATGTAGGCATTATGCCAGTTTTATTATTATTTGTGTTTTTCCGCTGCGTTAGATCACTGGGTGCTATAATTATAGTATGTTTGGATCTGGGGTCGTTACAATGATACCTGTGAAGGAGCCGCCGGTCGGTGAGGAGGCAGCGGTGGTCGGCGAGGAAGAGCGGTGGTCGGCAATTGGAAGCAGCAACGGCGGTTGATGTTTGAAGGCTGAGGAGTGAGGACGAACTGGTAGGATAGAGATATGAAGCATATAGTTTAGGGCGTGTAAAGGATTCCCAAGGGTAATACGGTAAGTTGGAAGATTCCCATGTCAAAGGATTTTAAAATCCTTCCAGGTACCGAATAAATTCACATTCCTTCATTTGAGGGAAAATAATACCTCCTTTAAATTCCAATTCCTTTCTCTAAATCTAGCCAAACGCAGGAATCCTTGGGAATTGGATTCCAATTCCTTCATATTCCCAAGGAATCCGGCAAACCAAAGGCGCCCTTAGTCTTTATCCAAAATAAGTGTGAAACTGACTGTAATATGTTAAAGAGAAAAATGGGTATTGATAACTGTTAGTGCAGAAATATTGTATCCAAGATCACATATTAATTAGGTCAAAGTTAGAAAGTCAAGGAAGGAAAGTTAAATAGTCAATGTCAAGGTAAGTGATTGTATAGGTCAAGGGTATAAATAGAGAGTCATAAGGTTAGAGTTAGTAGACTTGAGAGAGAGAGAGAGAGAGAGCTTTATTGTAATATTGAGAGAGTGAGTTCTAGAGAGAGATTCTAGAGAGAGGAAGTGTTCTTTGTATTGATTACACATATGAATGAAGATATGATTGATTCAACCAGATGTACATACAATATGCATGGGAGCAGCCGCTTCAATGGGATCTTTGATCCTGGTCGGGGGAGAAATTACCAAACGTCTAGCATTCCCTCACGCTTGGCGCCAATGAGGCTTTTATTTGAGAGAAAAAAGAAGATTACATTGTTCTTGTGCAAATCTATTCCTAACAAGTGGTATCAGGGCTGGAATTAGTGAAGAATTTGGAAGAATTTTTGAAGAAAATTCATTTTTGTGAAAAAGTGGTTTTTAGAGCAATTTTGGAGATTAAGAGATGATTTGGATCTGAATTTGATCTCATTGTGATCGTTTTTCAATTACGAATTGATCTATCGTAGTTTGGAATCGAGATCTTATGATTTGAGAAAGATCTAGATCAAATTCGTGGGTTTTTGGAAAAAGTGTGTTCTTGAGGTTTTTGGTCAAATTCATCAAATTGTTGTTAGATTTGGTGAATTTTCTTTCATTAAAGTTGTTGTTGGGTGAATTTTGAGCAGATTGGTATAAGATTTGATGAGTTTTGAGCAAAAATCGTGATTTGCGGGTGAAAATTTCGTGTTTAAGGGCCATGGAGATATGAATTTCTCATCTCGTTTGAAGAACACATGATTTTCTCATCTCGTGGATGAATTTCTCATCTCACAAGAAACTGAGTGCATCTTATGCATTGATGACGTATCAAAGTTAGTTTTACGAGTGGTAAAGTTAGTTAGGACCCGTAACATGCTTGAGCTTGTAACATGTGTCTGGACCTGTAACATGCTTGGGCTCGTAACATTGGGTCCGTAACATTAAAGTTACGTGATAGAAAACTTTTTATTTTTGGAAGCTACGGGTTACTGTTCATCTTGTCAACTTTCCATTTTTGGAAAGTCAACGCTCGTAACATTGGTCAACTCCCGTAACATGCATACATAACTTCATCTGTAACATGCACTCGTAACATGCCCATAACCTGCTCCCGTAACATGAGCTCGTGACATTTGATCAACTCCCGTAACATTTGGTTAACACCCGTAACATGTGCTCAACACTCGTAACATTCATGAGATGATCCGTAATATGAACAGTACACTCGTAACATGCATGTGATGACATCACTCGTAACATCATCAGACTCGTAACATCATCAGACTCGTAACATCCAGCCCCTAATATCAAGCCCGTAACATTAAAAAAAAGGTCGAAAATATAAGTCATTTTTAAGGTTTTTTTTCCCGAAATTTGACGTTTTTCTCGAGATTTCGGTGATTTTCGAGAAGTTGACTTTTTGGACTAGAATTTCGATTTTACGTCCAAAAGTAACTTTCAAATTTTTGCAAAATATTTTTTCTCGGAATTTCACTTTTCATGGTCATTTTTCGGTTGATTTTTTTGACTTTTTGATATTTTGACTTTTTACTTTAAATTTTCAGTTTTCAAAATTCTTCACTAATCAAAGGTCCTTTCTAGATTTGTGCATGTAGAAATGGATGTTTTTATGCAAAATCTTATGATCCCAGGTTTCACTGAGTCAAAACATCAAAAGATTCTTCGATTTAAGAGCATAATTTAGGGCCTTAAAGAAAAAAATATTACTCTAAAAGAAAAGATATCATTGACAGAAGAACAGGATATCATTGAAGCTCTTCAACAACAAGTGGCAGATGATCAAAGAGAGATTTCTAGTCTCAAAGTTGACGTTGAAAAAGAGAAAATGTGCTCTGAGATGACATCACTTATGTTGGAAAAACAGAGCAAGATATTCAAAGATTTGGATGAGAAGCTTCACAAGATTGGTCAGACTGAACAGACCATTTTCCTGAATAAACCAAATGAGCTCGGAGATTATTATGATGTAAAATGGGGTTTAGGATATGAGAATCCTAATCTGTTGCAACATGCAAAGACTGAATGCCCTGCATTATATGACGGTGAGGTTTTAAGAATGACAGAAAGATTTCCTCAGTTAAAAGGATTTTTTTATGGAATAAGAATACTCTGAAATAGAACAAATGAAGATGCATGATCCAATGTTTAATGATTCAAAGTATCATAAGGTCAGGTTTGTTTATAATTCAGAAAATTTAAGAATTAAATCAAAAACATCTTCTGATTTTTCTGATATTCTGATTTGTACTGATATTGAGTCAAATCAAGAATCAGATGTTGAGTCTAAACCTTATGTTCCTACATTGATTCTAGAAGAGAAAATATTAGAGCTTGAAAATCTTTTCAAGATTGTTCAATCTGAGTATGAATGTCTCATAATCAAAGAAAAGACAGAGAGTACTCATGAAAGGGAGAAGTTTCTTAAGCAACTACAGTCTCTTCAAGATGTTTTGAGTGAAAGTGAGCAAGGTGTAGTTCTTGAAAGAAGCATATTTGCTAAGGAAAGAGAAGTATATGTTAAAGAGATTTTGGAGCTTAAAAAGACAGTGACTGATCTTCAGAAATTGTTGGAAGAACAAGGTGGAAAGGAGAAGATAGGTGTGGAATTAGAGTATGAGGAGCTTACAAAGAATGTTTCTGATCTTCAGAACACGTTGACAAAAGAAAGAAAAGTG
The DNA here is from genome assembly GCA_001633085.1 of Carthamus tinctorius. NCBI lineage: Eukaryota > Viridiplantae > Streptophyta > Magnoliopsida > Asterales > Asteraceae > Carthamus > Carthamus tinctorius. The sequence continues at coordinate 7,725 of LUCG01011352.1, read as the reverse complement.
TTTGATTTGAAAAGTGATAAACTTTCAAAGAAAGTCTCGGAGTTAGAAAGAAAAATTGTCATTGAAAGGAAGGAGTTTGAGAGGAAGATGAATGTTATTGAAAATAGGAAGATNTCAATTTGAGAGGAAATTTGATGAAAAGAAAAGTATTGAGCTTCAAAAGCAGATTGTAGACTTACAAAATCAGCTGTCTGATGAAAGGAGTCTATTTAAAAGAAAAGAGAAGGCTCTTCAAAGTGAAAAGTATGTTATGAAACAGATAATTGTTGAACCTGAGAAGAAGAGTGTTGAGGAAAAGGATTTTGAGAATCAAAGGGAAGTCTTTGTGAATGAAATAAAGAAGCTTACAAGCAAGTTATCTGAATTATCAACTGATATCATGAATGAGCAAGGATGCGATCTGATCAACAACAAAAGCTTGATGATCTTCTTGAAGAGAGAAACAAGCTTTCTACCAAAGTGAAGAAACTTGAAGAGATAGTCTTCAAAGTTAATTTGACTGAACAAAGGAGTCCGATATTATTTTACAATCATCATATCATGATGATACTAACTCTGTTTGTTCTTTCAAAATAGCTCATGATTCCTTTCATACAAATGTTGCTACACGGAGTAACTCCAATTCAAGTTGTCAAATTCGTCCTTCTAATCTCTTCTATGATTATCGTGTTGATCGTTCAGGTAATCATCATTCTCCGAAAGGTAAAATTTTTTGGAAAGTTAAGGAATCTACTCAAAAGGTAGATAAAACAAAGTCTTTTGTTTCAAAGCCAATGGTCCAAAAGAACAATGATTTGAAAGATACATCATTTGTTAAGCCTAGGATGATTTATTCACGAAATCATCTTATTAGGCTTTCCAAAATGAAACCATATGGTTCTACTCGCTTTGTTAGAGAAGATTATGTTGATAACTTTGGTGTTTATATCATTTCATCTCATAAACCAACTGCATCTAACAAAGGCGGATCCACATCCAAGTGGATACCAAAATCTATTTGACTGTGATTTTGCAGACTAATGGCTCTTGAATAAGTCAGTTCAAGACCCGGTCTTCAATGATTAATGGTTTTTGAATACTTAAGTTCAAAACTCGTACTTCAAATATAAGATTCAATGTAAGTATCCTTCTAAACCCTTAGTTTAGAACTTGAGCTTAACTATGTTTAATCGTGGTATTTATCATAAGGAACTTACTTGTGTTAGTTTCTTTCCGATTCTGAATCGTTTCAAGAATTACTGCGTGTTTTCAATTTCCTGACAAAGTTATTTCCACGTCTCAAATATTCATTGAATTTATTCGGTGGAAATACACTCGGTTGAATTCCAATTTGATTTCATTGCACGTTATTTCAGTTCAATGATTCAATTCTTATTCAGATTATTAATTGTGAACTGTTCTTCACAATTAAACTTTCTAATCATTGATTCATTTATTGCATACCTGTGCTTACTCAGTCAATCTGTTTAGCGCTTGATTTTTGTTCATTGAAATTCATGATCAAAAGTTTTGGTTTCCGCAATTAACCATCAAATGCTTGAGTTATTGAATGAATTTCTTCAATGATATCTACAACATATGTTCCCAATTTCAATTCAACATATGTTCGCCATATACATATTGAGTTGCGAAGCGAATATATCACAGACATATCACGTTTTGATATGAAGATACTCGAAGTGTCAAAGAATATCATTTCATGATATCAACTTTTATGTGATAGGATATAGAAGTTTTTATGATCAATCCAGAGCTGAAGGATTTACCCAAGAAACACATCCCTAGGTTAGACCTAGTCTGTGAGGGTATGAATGAGGTAAAATGTCCGAGAGCTTTAGAGCAGGGGAAAGTTAAAAGAAAATGGTGAGTGTGAGACAGGATCAAAAAGAATAAAAGAAGATCCTTACCAAACCGAAACAGTTATCCGGGTAACCACATAATCTATTCCTTCTCATTCTTTGGAGATAAATATTGAAACAAGACAAGGACCCAGTGTCATTAACTCGTGTCACCCCACCAAGCTACTCAAATATCTCTTAAAAGATGTTTGTTTCAATTCTCACGGAGAATTAGCATATCATCTATCTAATCTTCACTCGAAAGATTTAGATATTGAAACAAGGAAGACATCATCTCCGGTCTCCGAACTTCATATTCTATGCACAAGAGTCAATTGTTTTTCAAACTGCGTCCCAGGTTGAATCAATATTTGAGCCTAATTGATATGATGATATTTCTTTCACACTTGCACAAGTCTTTGTGATTCCAATTGCATATCTTAGTGATATTGCCGAAACAGTCTGAGAACTTAGTTTTATAATTTTGATTCTGTGATGACTGGAAGTCCTATCAGTGCTACCCCAATGCCGACACTGACAATAGGCCACACAACTTTATGAGTTGTTGTGTTAATAGTTGCTAAATGTGCTTTTATGTTAGTTGATTACCCATTAGTTGAGGGGGAACAACTTTAGCTGAATCCGAGGGGGAGTCAGTTGGTTTGAATGATATACATCATTTCAGGGGGAGCAAATTTGTCTGAATGATATACATTGTTTGAGGGAGAGAACTTTTACTTGCATGAGCTATTATAAGGGAGAAATTATTTGTTGAATGGTAAAGCAAGTTTTGAGGGGGGAGTAATTCATGTGGATAAGATACTTTGATGATGATGTATTTGATTGTTCATGATGCTCAGGATTCTCCTAATCATCATGAGGGGGAGAAATTGTATCAAAGACATATGCAATGACATGAAGACATATGCAAAGATATGATGAAGATATGGGAATTATGTTAAAGAGTTCAAGATAACAAGTATTGTTGATTGCAGAATTCAAGACATTGTGTGAAGTAAGTATTGATATTGATTGTGATGCACGAGTTGATATTGCGGAAGGAATGATGAAAAGTATCAAGATATTTGAAGAATTTGCAGATGTTGTTTGTAATGCAAGAGTTGATTTGAAGAGAATGTTGACGTGGATTGTGAGGAAAATATTGATAAAGTGAAAGACTGATGAAGAGTTTCAAGATTCAAAGAAGAAAATGTGTGAAGTATCAGTTAAGAAGGAGCAAGCAAAAGTTAAGGGGGAGCTAAAGAGAGATCTAAATCTGAATCTGTTGAATCTAAGGTTGAAAAATCTTTGGATTGAAAGATTGAGATTGTGTTGTAAATGTTAATGCAGAATGATTCGATTTGCCGAAGTTGAGAAAGTTGCTTGAAAAGCATGAAGATTCTCTAGGATTATATCTTGAGAAGGTGATGAGCTTAGTACACGTAGTGTCAAAACTCAAAGCCTAAATATCCTTGACCATTGACTTTGATTGTTTCAAGAAGAATTCTGAATTTGATAAAGACTATTTCAATATGAAGAGTGTTATTTTGAAGATGATATTTGATAAAAGGGGAGATTGTTATGTGGTGAGCTTAATAGTTTGATTATGATGGCCTGACTTCAAGATTGAAGATTGCTGAAGATTGTCAAAGCCGGACTTCGTGTGATCTTGAATACAAAGGGGGAGATTGTTAGTGCAGAAATATTGTATCCAAGATCACATATTAATGAGGTCAAAGCTATAAAGTCAAGGAAGGAAAGTTAAATAGTCAATGTCAAGGTAAGTGATTGTATAGGTCAAGGGTATAAATAGAGAGTCATAAGGTTAGAGTTAGTAGACTTGAGAGAGAGAGCTTTATTGTAATATTGAGAGAGTGAGTTCTAGAGAGAGATTCTAGATAGAGAAAGTGTTCTTTGTATTGATTACACATATGAATGAAGATATGATTGATTGATTCCATTGTTCTTGTGCATATCTATTCTCATTTTAAGGTTATTTATAACTCACTTGTAAATAACTTTATTCCCTTCTTCTTTCAAATTGCTTCTTTTCTCAACCTTTGGTCCAAATTTAGTGTTATGATGCAATATTTAACAAATTGGTATTTTTGTGAGGTTTTTCCATGCCAAAGTCATACAGGTACCAATGTGGGCACCAGTACTGCTCTCGGAGGGCACCTTGCTGCAACCAATAAGATGTTGCCACCTCTTTTCTCCAAGCCAATAAGAAATGCACACATATGTACCAACTACCAACTGTTTAAGGTGTAGGCCCATGCTTTTGGCCATACTAGAGTACTATTTAGACAAAAACTTTTCCCACTTCTTGCTATAAAAGAGAGCCTTGGGTCTTCTTCATCAATACCCCATCTGCAATTCATCTTCCCTGCATCTCCTTCCCATCTTCCTCTCTTTTTATTTTAAGCTTTTTAGTAAGACATTTAGTGCTAATTATTTTAGCATTAAAAGACTTAGTAGATTTAATTTCCAACGCTTTATTTTATCGTCTTTTATTTTCAGTACTTTACATTCCTGTCTTTACTTTCAGTATTTTAATTTCTCGTCTAGTGTAATATTTAATTTAATGCAAGTACTTCTTAGTATTATTTACTTCATTATTCATTATATTATGAGGTAAGGACCTTGTGGGTGCGGACGTGAGTTAATTTGAATCATGTAGGCAACACTTTGGGTGTGGCCGTAATTGCTAACTCTGGAGTTTGTTCATTTGAACCATTGCGGAATTTTGACATAAATAACTGATCATTTTGATGTGTCAGTGATAGACCTCAGATCTAGAGATGGGCGGGTCTGAATCACGGTTTATTTGATGCACAGGGATTCGAGAGAATCTTTGATAACCATGCGGAGATGCGGGTTCTGTATGATTTAATAAGGTTTAGTAAGTCGGTTGGGATTTATATCACAAAGAGATTTGGGTATAAATCCCCATACTTGGTGGAACTTGATTTGTTATCTGCCTATTTAAATCTACAAGATTAAGAGTTGAGAATTATAGTCACTTTATGTACACGTGTAAATATATTTTATAAATGTTCACTTTTGAGAGATCGGGATTTTTATAAATGTCCCTATGTTTACATGTGTCTGACCTTTGTACAAGCTACATTTTTCTCAAGGAAAACTTACACTCATACCCATGGTTCTAAATAACTCGTTATGGCCTCGTTACGGCGCGTTATGGCATCAAGGCTTGGGGGCCCTGCCACGTTAAACCCTGTCGCTCTACTTTAAGGCTGGCTTGCTTGTAGCGCGTTATGGCACGTTACGACGCATTATTTTGTAAGGCTTGTGGTTACTTTTATATAACTTACGGGATAAAAGGTAACTGTATATATACGAGACTTAAAACTTAAACAGATACTAAAACTAAAACCTTAAATACGTAAATACTTAATCTCATTCCCATAGATGGAGAGTTGAACATGAATTTTTTGAAAATTAAAGAAAATAATGAGTAGGGATTCAAGAGATTTAATCCCGATTTTACACCCATGATATCATTATTTTAAGCTTAATATACTATGTATCAATGGTTATTCTTTTTTTGGTTTTGTTACTTGCTATGAATTTAATCTGTTTCTATGATATTATTCAAAACACTGACACACACAAGTATGAGTGTATGTGTGTCGCCTTAGGGCATGCATGAAAAACGCCATGGCCTCGCTATAACTCATAAGGCTTGAAGCTTGACCTCGCCGTTACGCCACGCCTCACGTCATTTAGAACCTTGCCTGTACCCTTGTCTTTAATTATCAGTTTAAAATTCATACTTTTTACCAACTCAACAACTTTTTTTGACAACCAACTTGTGCAAGAAGTTCACGGAAGTCATCTTTTTCTCAGATTGTTCAGTCCCTGAGGTTCGATACTCGGTATTACTACCATTTTACTACTTCTAGTGAACGCAATATTACTGTATACTTGCGCTAGTATTGTGAATTATGTAGCCCATTTGGACTGTAATGATTTTCAGTAACCAGGTATTCTAATATGAATTTTCATGTATTTGTTCTTAAGTTGTTTTATTTGTCAAATGTTCACGATTCCAGGAGAAGTAAATTAGTGTGGATGAGATAGTATTTTGATCAGTGAGAGTTTAAGGAAAATTTTTGTCTAAAAAAGGAAGTTTCACAAGTTTAGGGGGACTTTAAATTCTTAACTGTATTCTCTATGTGTATATTATAACAATTCTTTTTGTGAGAATGAATGCAAACTTCCAAGGGGGAGCATCAATTCAAATCATATTTTATTCTAATTTGATTATGAAGGTATAAATTTCTAAACTCTATATCTAATTATTTAGAAGATGAAAAACTTCTAGATATGATCAAGTGTTTTCAAATTGTTCAAACCACTTCTTTAATCCTAAAAGATTTGCATGATTAGAATAAGTGAGATTTTAAATCATTTGAGAGCATAATTCTGAATGCAATGAGTACGACTCCTAATTAGGTGTATACGACGGAGTTAATGCTTGTGTATTTTCTCATCAAAACTAATAGTTCTTTAAGTATATGGTTATCAAACACCTTGACTATACTTCTCATTGAAACTATTATCAACAAGTCTCTTAAAGGTAAACAATTATTCGATGGTAACATGCTCATTTTTATTTCTAACGATTGTTTCATCAAGCCTTTTAGCTTAACTATATAATGTTAAATGGTTCATAACTTCATTGAAAGTTTTATCTGTATAGTTGTTCATACAGATAACATACCATAAAAAAATCTGGACCCTTAAACTTATTAAAATCTTTATGTGATTTTTGAAAATTCCATTTATTCATTTCAAGAAATCTTCCATGTGGTTATTTGAAATCATCATTTGTTGAAATGACAAACTGATTGGATACCCAATGATGAAAGTCATCTCAAAGACTTTTTTAGGTGGGACAATGAGTTATAAAAGATGTATGTGCCTATGTGGACTGCCAAAGATGGTAGCCCTACTCAAGAGGACTAACCACTGAGATAAAAAGGTCTAGGGTTAGTAAAAAAAAGAATTAGGAAAGAAGCTCAAGGAGAGTGAGCATCTTTATTGTGATGTGTGTTAAAATAGAAATGATAGTGGGTAGTTGTGAGATTTAAGAATAAATATAGAAGAGAGAGAGAGAGAGGGGGGGGGTGAGTATAAGAATATCTAAATTTAAAAAGACAATGAGCCCATGCCAACTCTCGTTATAACCCCATTAGCTACTCAGTTGTTTCTTAAAAACCAAGTGTTTCATAATCACTTGGGGTAAACACCTCATATATATCAAATTCTTATTTAAAGGGTGTTAATATTGAAAAAGAAGGATATATGTCCCCCCCCCCTGCATCTACTAGATCACATTGAGTCAGATAAATATTCGCAGTCCATACAACTATATCACTTTGAGCCTAATGTATTTGTTATATTCACATGCCAATCTTTATCTGAAAGATTGTTGTTTACAGGTTCATATGTTGAATTTGGTTTTTCCCAATATATCCAAAAATGAATTATATTCATTAAAGGATACATGAGCAAATTTGAAAATTTTACTCATATTTTCTATGAATTGACAACAAAATTTTCATGTTTTATTCGTTTCAAGGAATTATTCGATGTATGATATTCAAGATGCTCGTTATCAACATAAGGGGGAGAAAATGAGAAGATGAATTGTAACGACCCAAAATCCCAACATANGTCATGCTAGTGGAACATCCCTCCACAGCTGAGATTCTATAAATTGTAATGTATCAGTGACTTACTATAAAAAGATAATCCTCTAACACGCAATCTCTTTCCCCTTCCTGCTACCTCTAGCAGCACCTGAAAAGTTTTAAAAATTTTGAAAAGCGAGGGTTAGACCATAAGGTCTAGTGAATTC
>LUCG01011340.1:0-15273 GCA_001633085.1 Carthamus tinctorius | reverse complement strand
CAAAATGATCAACTTAACGGAGAACTAACTTAATCATTAAAGGGAAATCTTGGTTATTACACACAACTTTTAACAAAATATTTAACAAAAACGAGTGGAAGCAAAATCAAGCATCATTTTCGTAACCAACAGGTACAAATTTGTCATTTGTCAAACAAGGTGTTATGAGAACCCATAAATAAACCATCCATTTTACTTAACACAAAACATAAGACATTCACGATTTATAGTCAACGACTTCTAGCCAAAACGAAAGTATCTAATCCAGTTTCCCAAAAATAAACTCCCGACACTGAGCTGCTTGACTCCTGGAGCTTCATACGGTGGCTTTCCCTTTTCCAATTGAAGAAGTACCTGTCACTAAAAAGATAAAATAACAACGGGTAACCTTTACGCTTAGTGAGCACACATCTAATACCAAATACAACCATGCATACATCACCGTCAACACATAGCGATCAATAAATATGCAACATCATCCCTTCATCACGGCTCTTTACCGTCAAGGAAAACAATGACACCGGTACCAGACCTCTTAATCCATCATATCTTCCCTAGAGGTATTACTACCATCTAGGTACTATCATATCTGCTCACATACAAAGCATAACACATAACCACACATGCATCTTAATTACACATACATAACCATATAGGGTACAAATAGAGTAAACACCTGTCAATTGGTCAATAACACACTTCCGTAACTTGTAGGATACTCAAAGAGGGTCACCTATAACATTTACATGCACAATGTGTCATCACATAGCCCAAAAGCGTATTTTAAGTCTAACCCGACCCCTTTATCCCGAAATGGCATAGCTACACTACTCCAATTTCTACCAAACTTTACCAAACATCATATTTCATCATCCCTTAGGGGAGTATAAACAAGATAACCCCAAACGAACCCGATTGCTAAAAGTGCAAACATGGGACATGGGTATCGGCAGGTTGTCCGCGGGTCACTACCCGCCGTTTACCCATGGATACCCGCAGTACGAACTCAAGTCGCGGGTGGTGACTAAAATCCCGGGTTTTCATCCCCAACTCCAAATTCGACTTCTACAAACTATAAACAAGTTCATGGATCAATCCCATACCATATCTAACGATTAACATGCATCCGTAACATCTAATTGACTCAATTAACATGCATATGATGATCAATTGATCATTATCCTCAACCTAACCCTAACCCAAAATTGAACAATCGAATACACATAACATGTGTAAAAATCCATACCTTTGATGCAATTAAGTGCGCTAACTTAATTACACAATGATTCTTCTCCCTAAGCTTGCTAGAATCGCCGAGACCTTAGTCCTCTTTTTCCCATTTTCGCACTCTCTCCCTTTCTCCCGTTCTCTGAAATCGCCAGTTACAAAAGGAGAGAAGTAGGAGTTTCCTCTCCTTCTTATACACGCCATATGCGAACTCCAACTTCCAAGTTTGAAAAACCAGCCCCCTTAACTCCGAGAAGCAACATAATCAACATAAATTAACTTTACTCCGTCATAAACGGTTAAATCACATAACTTGGAACACGGGGCGTTACACTAAACTTACGTAATTAGGGCAACCAATAAACCTTCTTCCAGGGTTGGTTTTTGTCCACGATGTTATTTCCTTCACCTTATCACCACAATAGCAGTACAAATTAGAAGAACCCCTACCTAATCCTGTTGTGTTTTGACTAGATGATGCAGACGACGCCATATGATTTGTGAAAAATGTTAATCGTTCGGGGTTTGGGTTTTGCTGATCTTCCGTCGCATGAAATTGGGGTTTAGGGTCCTGAAGATGAAATTAGGGATTAGGGATTTAGGGTTCTGAATCGTGTTGTTTAATATATATTAGGTAAATTATTCATTTTAAATATATCAAAATGCCACATATGATTTAACCTGTTACACATCAACAATTAGAAGGTAAAAGGTAGATCATTAACTTAAACGGTAAAATGTTTAAGTTTGATAAGTCAAAAGAGATTTTTTCAAGTCCAGTACATACAATAACTTTTGGTGACAAGTTGGATACACTCTAGTGAACTAAACCCTTTATATTATGTATTCTATATTTTATAAACATCTTTAACTTTTTGATCCCCAATTTTTTTACATGACCCCCAACTTTAGCCTAATTCTAATCAAAACCCTTGGGTTTATAGAAAAGTTGAGTCCAAGTAAATTAAATTCTAGACCCTAAATATTAAATTTGCAAAGTTATAAAGGAAGAGAAATGTTAGTTATTAGCATATTATAAACTTTAGATAAAAGTTTTGATAAAACTAGTATTGGTACTACAAATGGGCGTCCGGCCCGGGCCCGACCCGACGTAAAACCCGACCTAACCAAAGCCCGGTCCTAGCCCTCTAGTCCTAGCCTGGGTTGTGTTTTGGACGATTTGAAAGCCCGGTGGCCGGAAGGCCCGATTCAAGGCCCGAGCCCGGCCTGGCCCGATTTAGTGGCAAAATTGTAATTTTCTCGAATATTTTTAAACTTATTAATATTGAGTTATTTGATTTGGATATATTTTAAATTACTATAATTATAATAAATGTTTTTTTTAGTATATTTGTTTTATATAGTTTAGTTTTAGTGGTTTAAAATAAATTTGTTTATGATTTAGGTTTATAAAATAAGTTTAATTTATAGTTTGAAGTTTAGAATTATAAAATAAATCTAGTTTATATTGTATATTATCATTATTATTGGAATTATAAAATAAATGTAGTTTTTATAAGTTAGAGAGAGAAGAAAAAAAACATTTGGTCTTTCAAGGCCCGGTCTTCAAGGCCTAGGCTTTTTCCACATATAACGGCCCCGGGTATGGAACTCAAGGCCCAGCCCGGCCTGACAAGAGCCCGGTAAAACAAAGGGTCGAAAAGCCCGGTCTTTACGAGGCCCTGTCAAAGCCCTGCCGGGTCCGACTTTTGCGCACCTCTGATTGGTACTATCTACTGATGCATAATCTCTTTATTCTTAAGTAAATTACAAGTAATTATTGTATACCTACATATAATTTTTTTAAAACTCTTTGAGTTTAATAAACTAACCAATAAACACGTTCACATTAAGGAGAATCATTGAGCCATGCTAATACGATAGAATACTATATGACTGTCTTTATAAAAAAAAAATACTCCATTAGAATTTAAATAAATTACATCTTTACTTTTAACTCCAAAATATTAACTACTAATTGTTGGGGCTAGTGTTTTTTTTTTAATGTCTAATTGTTAAATTGTTAATTTTTTTAAGACTAAATGTTAATTGTTTTATTATTTCGCTAAGAAAACAAAAAGAGGTTCTAAAATGAATTGTTATATTAATTCGCTAGGAAAATGATCATAAAATTGAAAAGAAAAATATCAATATTTGGAACCGGTAACGGCAATGATGATGCTCATAATTATGTTATTTAAATTCCGACCCCATTAACCAAAATTTTTTGATCCACCTCTGACTTACTCTTAATATCTCTATATTATAGTATGGTTTGAAAATATTAAATTAAATTCTCATTGTACTATTATTTGGTTTCCTTATATTTATCATTTATGATGTTTAAATGATTCAAGCGTTACCTCATAAGTTTTCGAGAGACCAAGTTTTGCAACCTATTAGAAGTTGGCAATAGTTAACGACATTTGACAGATCCAACTATCGTCAACAGTATATTTTCTAGAGAGAATTTCACTCATATCCTTATAAACTTTCAATATTACTTCAATATCCTTGCAAACTTTAAAACTATATATATATATATATATATATCCTTCTAAAACTAAAAAAATAACATCTCTGTCCAAACTCATATTTTAATTAGGATTAAATCAAGACAAAATTATATCTTTGGTCCCTTACAAATAGTTGTTTTTTTGCTTTTCATCTTCTGACCTACCTTCTTCAACCTCATCATCAAAATTCAACCATCACCGCCACCCTCCACCACCACACCACACTGGAGGAGGAGACGACAAATATCCAACCACTTTAGGCCCCCTATCCCCACCATATTCAAATTTCTACTCCATTAGTCCCTTTCACACTCAATCTCTTCAATTCCTTATCACCATTATTTCACTCTCTCAAGCACACACTTAACATCGGAGATAGATTCATGCCGACTTCTGTACAGACTCTTGTTTTCACCATTCTATGCACCTTTTTACTCTGATTTTCTAGATTCGCAAGTAAGTTATTTAGATCCTGAGTGTTAAAATGGAATTTCGTTACTTAATAGATATGGAACTTTTATGGATCTGATAGATTTGATCTCTACATTTGAAATAACGAGCGACTAATGCAATTTGGAAGCAATTTTGCATCGATTTGAAAATGGTGTGATTGTTGCTCCGATTATGTTTCTGTTGCTCGATTTCAAGAAGGCAAAACACTTTCTAGTTAACCAATAGCTAAAAGTGTAAAAGGTACTAAAACAGATTTACGAGTTTTGAACGTTGAAATTGAGTTTTTTTAAAATTTCTGCATGAATGCTTCTATGCTTGGTATTCATCTATGGTGATGGTAATCTGATGAGTGAAACCAACGATTGTTTTGGTGGTGCAAACGAGTTGGTGATAGTTATGATTTGGTGATAGAAAAGAAGTGGGTGTCAACATTCAAGAAAGGTGTTTTTAAAATTAGTTTTTTAGGGATGATATGTGTTTTTTACNTTTGTTTTTATTTATTTTTAAATAAAAATAAGAGAAATGTATAAAAAACAAAAATACCCCTAAGATGAGGGGCACATGGTGTTACTAAGGGAGCTCAGATGGACGACATCATTGAAAGAGGCCAATATGTGCAAAAAAAAAACTCATTTTTGGACCGAAAGAGTACTTTTACCTCTTGATGAACGAAAAGCAAAAAAACACCTATTTGTAAGGGACCAAAAATGTAATTTTGTTTTGATTTAATTCTAATTAAAATATGAATTTAGATATAGATGTTATTTTTTTAGTTTTAGAAGGATATATATGTAGTTTTAAAGTTTGCAAGGATATTGAAGTAATTATTGAAAGTTTTTAAGGATACGAGTGAAATTCCGCCGATTTTGTATTAGTTTTTATTACCATCGATAGGTTTAACATTGTACTTTTCCAATCATGACTAAGCAAAGATGTACTCATGTTTATTTATGCATTATTCTTTCCAGCCAAGATGCGCCACTAAAATACCATTTTGCAAATGTGTTTATGTCATGTTTGTGGGTTCCTTGTTTTGCCATCGTAAATTCTAGGTCTATTTCACCTTTCTCAAGGAAATCAATGCCATGTTTAGCAACACTCGTTCCTACAACATTAGGACTTTCTTTCTCTAAATATGTTGTCGGTTGTTTAAAGAGAACAAATGATCTCTTAAATCAAGAAGTTGTTAACTTACATGGCCAGGTAGATCTTAAAATTTTAAAAATGGTTTGTTTTGTTTTGTTTAGAGATGATGTTCTTTTAAAACTAGTTATGGTGGATCTTGTTCAGGTTAACAACCTCAGGCAAGCTTCAAAAATCAAAAAAACAAGCTCAGGAAGTAATGGCATCGACCACAGAGGAATCTACTAAATGTAATGCTGTAAAAGATGTGATACAATCTCTTACTGCACAAGTAGTTTCTTGTAGAGGTGTGCAAAGGCGGGTACCTACCTAAAATTCTTGGAATTGGTTCCGGAACCGGAACCGGCGGTTCTTGGAATGCAAGAACCAGAACCGGTTACATATGTTCTTTGCATTTGGGAACCGGTCCCGGAACCGTTGGTTCCGATTCCGGTACCGGTACCCGTTCTTTAACTTTTTAAAATTTTTATCATTCACACTATGCAAAAGTAAACATTAACTTATTACGAAGTCACAACGTAAGTAAATAAATACTAAAAATGTGAAAACCAATTCGATAGAAGCTAGAAAATAATAAATATATTATAAACGATGCTTCCAAAACAAATAAATACTAAAAAACAAAATTGATGCTTAGAAAACAAATAAATACTACAAATTATGCTTCCAAAAAACTTAAGGTAATTACAATTTGTTTATGCTAACAAGTTTTTATAACTAAACAAACTATTTTTTATCAAAAAAATAGTGTTAAAATGATTTTGTTGGTTTTGGACAAAATCGGGGTCATCTTCTGGTAGATTAAAAACATATGCAATTTGTTCGATCAATATTCCAACCCACCAACATTTAACATTGGGTTTAAAGCGATGGCACAAGTAAAAACGGGAGGAATCTCCTTAAAATATTTGAAAGTTTTTCTTTCATTTTCTTGCCAACTTGTTGGAAAACTTGACTTTCAAATTCGAAGTCACTTAGTTTAGTAGCCAACAAAAGTTTTTGATTAAGTACCAACGGATTAGCAGGGTAATAAATATACAGGATAAAAAAGTTGTTGCATTTTTAAAAACCCCAAGCAAATCGGTTATTTTGGCTATAGTTTCCCAATTCGAATTCGAATATGTGCGTTAACATAGCCCCTCTTGTATAGGCGATTGTGAAATGATTGCAATGTATCCCTATGCCTTAAAGCGGAATGCATCATCATCCAAGTTGAGTTCCAACGAGTTGAACAATCCAAATTAGGACCAAAACTTTTTTTATTAACCGACTTACAATATTTTTTTATATTCATTTAGTCGTTTGTCGTTGTTACAAAGAACTGATTTTATCATTGCTTTAAATTGTACTTTAATCAGTTCAATGACCTCCAAACCGGCTTGCACGGCTAAATTAATTATGTGTGCAACGCAACAAGAATGAAAAAACTTGCCGTCTAAAATTGGTGAAAGTAATAATTTCAACGGGTAGTGCGACTTACTTGAGTAAAACCGGGTTGCATTTTTGCGTGAATTATTGTCGTAAAATTTTTCATCATCAAAGTGGTCGAACGACAATGCCTTTCTAACCACCATCTTTGTAAACTCTTCTCGTAGTGCATCATTGTCGTAAACAAAAACACCACCTTGTGGGGTAATATTCGCTTGACTCAAGTCCGATCGTGAACGAAGTGCCTTGTATGATTTTGTCATATGGGAACCTCAACGTCGTGCTTCCTTCCCCAAATTTCTTTCTTTCGACGGTGTTCGACAATTCTCACGACTTCAAGGTTTCCCTCGACAGAAGATTCAACCGTAGGAGAGTCGGTAGTATTACTAGGAGTAACCATGAATGAATTCAATGTGCAAAATTAAAAAAATAAGAATCAAGAGAGTTTGAGAGAGTAGGAATTTGATGTGAAATTGAGATTGACAGAGTTTGAATTGGTGTGGAATCAACCAAATTCTTCCTCAAACTGTATATACATGTTTATAGGGGTAAAATGATAATTTTGGGGTTGAAAAAGGATCATAAACGGCTGTATAGCCGTTTTCTGACGGCTATAATTCAAAAATGGTTATAAAATCGGTTATTTATCCGGTTAAAAAACCGATTATTTATCCACCTGTTAAAACCGGTTATCTATCCGGTACAAAAACCTGTCACCCAAAATTGTAAAAACCGGTTAAAAAATGTTCGGACGGGTAAGAAAGAACCGGTTTCGTTTTTTTTGGGGGGTAAAATCGGATTATAAATTGGGCTGGGCTGGGGCGGACCGGGTCGGGTCGGGTCAGAAGGAGCTCGGACTTTGGAGACGAAAAGGAGACGTTTGCAGAAATCAGCATGCGGATCACGGAAGACATCCTTGTCGGGACTAGACTTGGACCAAACCCCTGTTTTCTACTGCTTTACTCCCTTTTCTACTCTTTACCACAATCTTATTATTGATTTATTTCACCGGATTCTTTTCAATTTTGTGATCCAAACAAGTTGAATCAAGATTCAAGCCAACGCACATGGGTAGCATCACTACTTCAATGCAATCTTGTTAACGATTCAATAGGTAACCAGCTTCAACAATTCGTTTACTCATTCTAATCCATTCATGTCCACCACCTGTTTGTTTATATTCCTCTTCACTGAATCGATTATGTAAAACTAGTTTTCCATCTGCTTTGAACTTTTGAATCGATGCTTTCTTCTTGATCTCTACATCATTTCGCTTATAGTTAACGATTCACACTAATCCATTCCTGTTTGTTTATATTCCTCTTCATTTGGATCGATCATGTAAACTAGTTTTCCATCTGTGTATTCACTTTTAAATCGATGGGTTTCAAGAAAATGGGTTTGCCTATAGCTCGATTTGGTCGACAAGCGAAACGGTCATATGGGTTCTTCATAAAGTTCGCATCAGTGGCAGTCTTGGGTTTGTGTTTTGTGTTTGTTTGGTATATGTTTTCACCTTCAGCTTCTTCTCTCACATCTCAAAGAAGCACTTTTGGTGAAATGGCTGAACCCATTTCAGAAAGGGGGCAAATAAGAAAGAACAAACCTTCTGTTGTTCCAATCAGGAATAAGCCCGATTTGAATTGGGGAAAGATGGAGGAGAAGAAAGGGGTTAATGGCTCATTAAAATTAGATGATGTTGATAGACCCAAAGAGAATAAGAAAGAAGAAAAGGGTGTGAAGATAGTTAAAGTTGGTGAGAATGATGAGAAACAAGTGGATGAGAAACGATCTGAGGCTGAAGATTCCGAAAATGGGAAAGAAAATGAAGTGGAAGGAGAAAGTGAAGAAGGGAAAGAAGAAGAAAAAGAAGAAGAAGAAAACACAAACAATGGTGATTTAGTTGGTACAGAAGTTGATGTAGATGAGGATATCGAAATAAAGGCAAAAAGGGGGAAGAAGCGGAAGTTTATAGGTCCATTATTTGATCCAAAGGCCGAGTACGGTTGGAAATTGTGTAGTACAAGGAGTAAACATAACTACATTCCTTGTATCGACATTGAAGCCACGTCAAAACGAATGAAAAGTTATCGTCATCATGAGAGAAGTTGTCCCAGGAATTCGTTAATGTGCCTTGTTCCTCTTCCACTTGAGGGATATCGTACACCAGTTAGCTGGCCAGAGAGTAAAGAGAAGGTATGCTTGCACGATACACAATTAAGGTTAAGGTTTTTCTAGTGGCTTTCTGTTTTCGTTAGTTATGTGATGAAATAGTTATGAATCATTGCAGATATGGTATAAGAATGTGGCACATCCAAAGCTAGCTCAATATGTTAAGACACAAAATTGGGTGGTGGAATCCGGTGAATATCTCACTTTCCCACAAAACCAATCTGAACTTACAGGTGGAATTGCTCATTATCTTGAATCCATTGAAGAGGTAAGTACTTCAATTTTTCTCTTTTATGAACTCTTGTTCACTATCTCCCAGTACTGGCATTATTATTCACTCCAAGGGTCGGCTTCAAGGGAAAACCGCAAAAAATGAAAATTGAGGAACACCCTAACTATTTATCTGGACATTATGCACATGTGCTTACAAGTAATTTGTAACATGCACATGTGAATAAAACCGAAAATCAGCTTTAATTACTTGTATGCATATATGCATACCGTCGAGATGAATGGTTACCACTTACCAGGGTGTTCCTCATTTATCGTTTTTTGGGGGTTTTCCCCTGAACCTCCCTCTTCACTCCAAAACCCAAAATGTGGTGTACTTTATCCCATGAAATTAGTTGTACTGCATCCATTTTTGTAATTCAAGATTGTATCACTAACTTCTTAAAGATTTTCTTTTTAATTGTTTCCAAGGTGCATATTTGATACTTCTCTCACTTTCCTTCACTTGGTATTGATTGAATGAATAGACGGTACCAGATATTGAATGGGGAAAGAATATTCGCACGATACTGGACATTGGATGTATCGATTCAAGCTTTGGAGCATTCCTTTTTGACAAGAACGTATTTACGCTTACGCTAGGCTTAAAGGATGACCTTGTGGATCTCGCTCAGGTTGCCCTTGAGCGTGGTTTTCCTGCCATCGTTAGCCCTTTTGGAACTCGAAGGCTACCTTTCCCAGGTGGTACTTTTGATACCATACATTGTGGAGAATGTCAAATTCGTTGGCAATCTAATGGTTCGTCTTATGTTATTTTCAGGATATTTTTCGGATTTTCCCCCTACTTTGATGTTTGATCAAATTATGGCTTGTGGTTCTTCTATAATCGGCAATATATCGCCATCTTATTCATTTGCTTGCTTTTTTTAATAACTAACAGGTGGCAAGCTGCTTATAGAGATGAATAGAATCTTAAGGCCTGCTGGTTACCTCATTATGTCAAGTAAACATGATAGCATTGAAGATGATGAAGGTTTAGTTCTTCTTTTGTACCAAATTCATTGAACTTAAAATTAAATCTTTTGGTTTCTTTTCATTTTCGTCTTCAATCTGTGTGATATTATTTCACCTATTTGGATATGCATTAACATATTTTTAAGGGAAACATACATCAAAATGCAACGAAGTTTGTCTTAATTCCTATTTAGTTTAAAAAGTTTTTAGAAGTTCCTATTTAATATAGCAACGTTTCAACTATCGTATTTTTACCCATTTCACCACTAACCTGCTGATCTCATGTAATGTCTAATGACATGGATGCCAAGTTTATCTTCCATGTCTTAAACATTTCCTAACCAGGTATCCATGTCATTAGATGTTACAAAATTAGCATGTTACCGGTCAAAATGAGTACAAAATGGAAAATTTTGGAACTTTATTACTATCAATTGAGAAAAAAGTTATTCGTTACGCTATACAACAAGATGTTGTTGGCTTGCTTTTTGTGCTATTTTAATTATTATTGTCTTCTTACTGGATATGCTTCCTGTCGTGCAGCTATGTCAAAATTGACCGCATCAGTTGGTTGGAACGTTTTGGCTCATAAAACTGATGATGTCAGTGACATCGGTATTAGGATATACCAGAAACCAGAATCAAATGAAATATATGCATTAAGAAGGAAGAAGGTTCCTCCTATGTGCAATGACAACGAGAAAGCAGATGCTGCTTGGTAAGCTTGTATAACCTCGTTAATGACAATATTACCCTGCCCCGTTTATTCTGCTTGGTATGGATTTACACGTAAAATTGTGCGTTACAAAGTCACGTTTAAACCGCAAATGTGTAGTTCTATTATCACAAATCTGAGTTTTCAATTTTTACCCATAAAATGGCTGAATTTTTTAATGGATCAGGTATGTTCCTATAAGTTCATGTTTGCATCGTATTCCTTCTGCCATTGAAGAGAGAGGAACGGAGTGGCCTGAGGAATGGCCCAAGAGGCTTCAGACGTTCCCTGATTGGATGAACAATAGAGATAAGTTGGTTTCAGACACCGAGCACTGGAAATCTATTTTCGAAAAGTCTTACTTAACTGGAATGGGTATCAACTGGTCAACTATTCGGAATGTTATGGACATGCATGCCATTTATGGAAGGTAATTACTATTCCCTCCGTCGAAAATAAGTGTCCACATATCTATTTAGTTTGTTCCAAAATACTCCTTCTGTCCCAAAATAAGTGTCTACATATCTATTTTAGTTTGTCTCATGTACACCTTCAAAAGTATCAAAATTAAGTGTCTACCTTCCAATTCTACCCGTAATTATGAGACGAATTGTTAAGGGTAAAATTGTCATTTAGTTAATCAAATAGTGTAATAATTACACCATTCTCAATTGTGGGGCCTTTTCATTTTGGGTGTTTATTTTGGGACAGTGGGAGTGATTGTCAACTTTCATAAGTGTCCACTTTCCAATTCTTACTTTGATTACGATTTCCAATTCTGCCTTTGATTACGAGAAGAGAAATTCATTACTCCCTTTGTTATTAAAGATAAAATTGTCATTTAGTTGTTTAAAAAGTGTAATAATTACACATTTCTAAAATTACGTGCCTTTTTTGTTCTGGACTTTTATTTGTGGATGGAGGTAGTAAATGTCTTAGCCTTTTGTTTTTACATTTCATCATTTCTAATTTTGAGTATACTCCCTCCGTTCGAAGGACCGAATGAGCTATCTTTGACTTTAAATCAAGCCTTTCATGTCAATTGGAAGTTGAAAGTTAGTCGGTTTGACCTCAAAATTCCGACTCTTTATTATGATTTGTTAATTTTGTGTGTGCATTACAGTTTTGCAGCTGCTCTATTGCAAGAGAAGGTATGGGTGATGAATGTGGTGCCGGTGTATGCAGCCGACACACTTCCCATAATCTTTGAGCGGGGCCTCGTAGGAATCTATCACGATTGGTGTGAATCCTTTGGTACTTATCCAAGATCATATGATCTTTTGCATGCTGATCATCTCTTCTCGAGGCTTAAGAACAGGTTCATTTGGTTCCTTTTTTTTAAGTTCCAAAATATTTTATATCCTCCGTTTTCTCTTCTATCTTTATCTCATCATGCTTTTTAACATCATGGCTTATGGCTGAAGCTTTGACCTTACTATTTCGTTACTGAAGGCCCAAATATACTTTTTTGACATATTGCTGATATGCGAGAACCGTAAATAGTTTGAGAACCAATTATTCATGATGAATATCAATAAGTATACAAGAATATTATTGATCCAGAGGAGGTTCAAACGATAACAGTAACTAAAAAAACGACCAAATTACATGCAAAATCACATGTGATCCGACCATTTTCTTATTCTCTTATTTAGTTATTGTTTTCATATGAAGCTGATTCTATTCATCCATTGATGAGTATTCATTTCTTCATGATATTCATGATGAATAACTGGTTCTTAAAATATTTGTAAGTCCTTAAGAGCATAATCTTTTAGTACTTAAGCTGACAGATGATGGATGGAATTTAAATTTATTTGTGTTTGCAGGTGTAGGCAAGCGGCAAGCATAGTGGTTGAGATGGATCGCATATTAAGACCTGGCGGTTGGGCAATCATACGTGACAAAGGCCAGATACTTAAATCGTTAGAAACAATATTTAAAAGTTTACACTGGGAGATCCGTATGACGTTTGTTCAGGACAAGGAGGGAATTCTATGCGTCCAAAAGACCATTTGGCGACCTTGAATGCAGATGTTGGTACGCGATTAACACGAACCGGTTCAGCAATTTTAAGCAGATTTTTCTGATTATTTGAGTGAAGGTTTTGATTAAATAGTAATAGGATTGTTGTAGTTTGTCTATGGCAAGTGTAAATGTTTGAGGTGTGTTATTTGAAATTTAACACAAGAATTGGAATACCACTAGGGCTTCCCCCCTGTGGGAAGTAGATTAAACCTCATTGTAACCTGTGCAGGCTAGTTTTTGGGCACCATTTTTTTGTTCTTTCTGTATCATTTGATGCCCCTAGAGTTTCAGAGTTTGTTTTAATTGTCTTGAATATAGCATACCCAATGGATTCTCTATTTAAAATAGAGAGAAGATATTCATTTTTTTTGTTTTAGCAGATTTTATATGTTATTACTTAAATTAGAATATATTTTTAACATATTCTTTATAATTTTCTTTGAAATATTGAATTAAAAGTTGAAATCTTTAATAAATTGTGATATTAATTATATTATTAAAGTATTAGTACATTTAGGCCATGTTTGGCAAACTAGTTAATAATCTAGTTGTTGATTGATAAGCTAGTTAGTAGCTGATAAACTAGCTTATGAACAAATTATGTTTGACAAAAACTAGCTTCTGAGTATGTAAAATGACCAAAAATGGTATTTTTGAATTTAATAATTAATATTATTAAGGGTATAATTGGAAAAAGCTCCAAAGTTACTCAAAGTAGTGTTTCAAAAAGCTAGCTTATATAATACATGTTTGGATGAACTAGCTTATAAGCTAGCTTATCAGCTAGCTTATTTTTGCCAACACATCCTTAAGCCAAATTGTCCAAAATAGTTAAATGGTTTTCTCCTATTTATTTTTTAGCCCACTCCTCTCTATTCTTTTTTAATTGGATCAAAATAGCCAAGATTTGGTAAATACTTATTTTGCAACTTATAAAATGTACCTTTTTCTAATTAAATAGAATTCTGGTGGAGATGACTTGCAAAATGTCTTTGGTGGCATGAAAAATGACCCACCATATCATATTTAAATATAAAAACACATTTCACATTTCCCCAGTTGTGAAATGTACATTTACAAATTTCGTTTATTTTAAGATAATCGAAAAAAATAGGATAGAAAATGAATAATTGACTGTTTTAGGCAACTTACTGCAATTAGTACCCTCAAATCAAAAACTGCTAAACAAGCTTCCAAGTTAAAGACTTTTGTTTTGGTAGGAAATAACTTAAAAAACTGTTCTCCTACAATTGATTTTCAAAGAATGCTCTAAATTTAAAGATTTTAATTCCTCTTATGTTTTCTCTATATTAAAACACTAGTTAGAGCAAAAAAATTCACTAACACTTTTACTTCTCTATTTTATTGAATAAGTCAATATTAAATGGTAAGAGCATCTTCAATCATACGGCAAAAAGTCTGATTTACGAGTAATAACATTCTAATCGTCCGATAAAACTGTAAAACTTTTGTCAATGAAGGAGGGAGAAAGGGAAGAACATGACATATTTACCGTGTAACTATTCACATTGTAACTGAATTGTGCCCACCATTTTCTCACTTTTTAGGTTATAAGTTAACTTTTAAATAGAATAATTTAATTCCTAATTTTTTTAATACAAATGAGTGTTAATCACTAATTTGATGTTTTTTTAAAGTATAGTTGGGATTTAATTTTTTTTTAGTATCAAGATGGTCGGTCTATCTATTTTAATGTTTTTAGTGTTTTTTTGGTATCATAGTTGGAGTTGGTATAAGGAAATGCATTTAAACAAGTTAAGGGATAGCACGTGTGATTGTTTCATTCTAATCTTTGTAATTAATATAATTGTTTATAATTTATAATCATAATCATACATTAAATGATTTTTCTCTAAAAAGTTTATCAATTTGTTGTTTAGTTTATAGATTTTCTTAACTCAAGAGAACCCCATCATCATCATGCTTTTAAATCAACTATTTTTGGCAAAAGATAATGAGCATTACTAATGTTTAAGCTGAGGGACAAAAGACATACTTAAAGTACTATAAGCAAAAGATAGATGCCAACCTCTGAAATACCCCCACCTTACTAGTCTCACGACCATCATGAAAGAAATAAATAAACATATATATATATATATATAGAGGAAAGTTTAAATGTGAACCACTTTTGCATTGTGAACGTGAGGACGAATCTCAACCACTCATCCGGTTAATAAAGACGGCTTTGACCGTGGCTCCCCCTTTAATAATCTCTATCATCCCATGAATCGCGTCAATCTTCCGTGATCGCGTCCACCGTAACCTAAGATGTGTGCCACGTGGCGCGCTATTGGTTGTCCTCACGTTCACAATGAAAAAGTG